>UESW01001561.1:68572-205192 GCA_900491605.1 Calamus simplicifolius | reverse complement strand
ACCCAAGAAAGCTTGGGTACCTAAACATAAAGTCTGATTTCATTGCAGGAATGTCTTGTGGCCAAGAGATCAAAGAGAAAGTGGTATCTTGATAGTGGCTGCTCAAGACATATGACGGGTGACAAAGAAGAATTCATCACCCTTGAAGAAAAGAAGGAGGAGTTGTTACATTTGGCGACAATGGCAAAGGCCAAATCTTGGGGTTTGGTAACATTCAAATAACTCCCTCCACATATATTGAAATGTACTTTATGTTGATGGTTTAAAGCATAACTTAATTAGTATAAGTCAATTATGTGACAAAGGTTTTAAAGTTCATTTGAATCTTCTTTATGCACTGTAGCTAATCCCATTGATAATAGCATTGTTTTTATTGGAAATAGAAATGGCAATGTATACATGATTGATTTAGACAAATTGTCTACTAATAATCATTGCTTAGTTGCTAATAATGCTAATATGAATGAGATTGGTTGGTTGTGGCATCGAAGATTAGGTCACGCAAGCACACACCTAATTTCAAAACTAATTAGAATGGATTTAGTAAAAGGTTTACCTAAATTAGATTTTGAAAATAACAAAATATGTGATGCATGTCAGTTTGGAAAACAAACAAGAAGTTCTTTTAAATCTAAAAATATTGTTTCAACTTCTAGGCCATTAGAGCTACTTCACATGGACCTTTTTGGACCAACTAGAACCACAAGTCTAGGAGGAAAGAAATATGGTCTTGTGATAGTAGATGATTACTCTAGATTCACTTGGGTAATGTTTTTAGCTCACAAAGATGAGACTTTCTCGATATTCATGAAATTCTTCAAGAAAGTAACAAATGAGAAAAACACTACCATAGTGTCTCTAAGAAGTGATCATGGAACTGAATTTGAAAATCACTTATTTGAAAGTTTTTGCAATGAAAATGGTATTAATCATAACTTTTCTGCACCTAGGACCCCACAACAAAATGGAGTAGTTGAAAGGAAAAATAGGACTCTAGAAGACATGGCCCGTACCATGCTATGTGAAAGTAAACTCCCGAAATACTTTTGGGCGGAAGCTATTAACACAGCATGTTACATCCTAAATAGAGCCTTAATCAGACCTATTTTAAAGAAAACACCTTATGAATTATGGCATGATAGAAAACCCAACATTAAATATTTTCATGCATTTGGTTGTAAATGTTTTGTTCACAATAATGGTAAAAATAATTTAGGCAAATTTGATGCTAAATCTGATGAAGGAATATTCTTAGGATACTCAACAACTAGTAAAGCATATAGAGTATTTAACAAGAAAACTTAGTTGTTGAAGAATCCATTCATGTAGTTTTTGATGAATCTTTAGCAACTCGTTCCGAAAAATTTGATGATGAAGAAGATACAAACTTAATTGAAAAAGATCTTGAAAAATTAAATATTGATGTATCTTTAGATCAAGAACAAGACGCTAAAGATAATGATTCACCTAAGGATGATGATACTAACACTAATCATAATGATGTAGATCTACCTAGGGATTGGAGATATGCTTATAGTCACCCTAAGGAATTGATTATAGGTGATCCATCTCAAGGAATAAGAACTAGATCATCTATGAGAAACATTAGTAATCATCTTGCATTTGTATCACAAATTGAACCTAAAACTATTGAAGAAGCTGAAAAAGATAATAATTGGATGTTAGCAATGCAAGAAGAATTAAATCAATTCACAGAAATAATGTATGGACTTTAGTTGAAAGACCTAAAAATCATTCTGTTATAGGATCAAAATGGATATTTAGAAATAAACTAGATGAAAATGGCATAGTAATTAGAAACAAAGCTAGATTAGTTGCAAAAGGATATAATCAAGAAGAAGGTATTGATTTTGATGAAACCTTTGCACCAGTAGCTAGATTAGAAGCCATTAGACTATTACTTGCATTTGCATGTCATATGAATTTTAACTTATTTCAAATGGATGTAAAAAGTGCTTTTCTAAATGGATTTATAAATGAAGAAGTATATGTAGAACAACCACCAGGTTTTGAAGATCACGAATTTTCAAATCACGTTTTTAAATTGCACAAAGCATTATATGGTTTGAAACAAGCACCTAGAGCTTGGTATGATAGATTAAGTAAATTTTTAATTGAAAATGATTTTATAAGAGGAAATGTTGATAAAACATTTTTTTGAAAAGAAAAGGTAAAGATTTATTAGTAGTTCAAATATATGTTGATGATATCATTTTTGGTGCTACTAACAATATTCTATGTCAAGAGTTTGCCAAGTTGATGCAGGGCGAATTTGAAATGAGCATGATGGGAGAACTCAACTTCTTCCTTGGACTCCAAATCAAACAAAGCAAAGAGGGAATCTTCATCAACCAAACAAAATACACAAGAGAAATCCTAAAGAAGTTTGGTATGGAATCAATCAAACCCCTCGGAACACCAATGAGTCCTTCATGCAAGCTGGACAAAGATGAAGAAGGTAAGAAGGTTGATCAAAAATATTATCGAGGTATAATCGGATCCCTACTTTACTTAACTGCAAGTAGACCAGATAATGTTTGCTGTTTGCTTATGTGCTAGATTTCAGTCTGAACCTAAAGAATCACATTTAATTGCTGTTAAAAGAATACTAAGATACTTAAGTGGAACAAAAAATGTAGGTTTATGGTATTCTAGAGACTCAACATTAAATCTGATTGCATACACTGATTCTGATTATGCTGGATGTAAGTTAGATAGAAAAAGCACAAGTGGTGCATGCCAATTCTTAGGAAGTAACTTAATCTCATGGTTTAGCAAAAAGCAAAATTCAGTTGCATTATCAACTACTGAAGCTGAATATGTAGCAGCTGGAAGTTGCTGTGCTCAAATCCTATGGATTAAGCGACAACTTGAAGACTATGGTATCACACTTGATAAACACCTATAAAATGTGATAACACAAGTGCAATCAATCTAACTAAAAATCCAATTCAACATTCTAGAACAAACACATAGAAATTAGATATCATTTTATAAGAGAACATGTAACTAATGAAATTTGTCTTGATATGTTAACACTGAAGAACAATTAGCAGATATATTTACAAAACCCTTAAGTGAAGAAAGATTCTGTTATCTTAGAGGAGAGTTAGGGATTTGTGATCCATTAGAATGAATTTGAAACCCCTAAGGAAATTTATCTAAAATTCTTTCAAATCCTTGATCTTTAAGGAAATCTTATCTAGAATTCATATCTAATTGATCTATTCAAATCCAATGATTATTTTATCAATTTTTATGATCAATTTCCGGACACATTTCAGAAATTTCATGTTTTTGCTCTGAAATGGTCTCGGAGCCGACTCGGTGAGTATCGGAGTCGACTCCACTACTCTCGAGGTTTTCTGTGACTGTCCGGAGTCGACCCCTCGCTTTGCGGGAGCCGACTCGAAGTGGTCCCAGGTCGATTTATCTAGGGCAGAGTCGACTCGCCGTTCATTTCTCATCTCGAATCTTCAAAATACTCTCTCCAAAATACTTCCAGACCTTCCAAATTCCCAAAAATCCTGATTAACCCTTCCAAAGATCAATGGCCCCTAAAACTCGAGGATCGAACCTTGGTGCGGCCGGAGTGAAGAGGAAGAGGGCTGTGAGGAAGACGTGAGGCGTCCGGTTCGTGAGCCTTCACCAGCGGATTCAACTTCATCTTCTTCAACCCTAATGCTTCTCCATCTACGCTCCTTCTCAGGTAGATAGACTTGCTGATAGAATCATAACTACGGGGAGGAAAGTAGATTTTGAATTGTTTGAGGCTGAGGGATTTCTTTTGGGAAGACAGTTGATAGAGATGGGTTGGGAAAAGATCTGTTCCTTAGATTGCCCTACATATCCTGCCCTTGTCAAGGAATTTTATAAGAATCTATCTAGAGGAGATAATGGTCTTATAAGCATTGTTAGAGGAAACCGAATTTCAGTGACTGTAGAGCTGCTTTCAAGATTGTTGGATCTACCCATGTCAGGAACTTCTACATTTTCTTCGGATGACAGAAGCCCAGCACTGTCTAGACTGCTTAACCGGGAGGTTGTCGGTTTTGAGGAAGTTTTGCCAATCAGTTATCCTTAGAACTGAGACTGCTCCACAACATCTGTAGTAGAATCCTTTTCCCCAAAATTGGGAGATTCGATTATGTGTCAGAAAGGGATATTTTTGTAATGGATGCAATTGTAACGGGTAAACCCATTAACCTTCCTAGTATGATTTTATGGTATATTGCCGACTGTGGAGGTAAGAGAAAATCAAGCTTGCCCTATGGCATGATCCTCACTAAAATTTTCCAGAGCCAAGGGATTGTCATTTCAGATAGTGAGCCTATGAGGAACTTGAGACACACAGATTTTTACAGTTTGGCCACTATACATAGGATGGGATTTGTTAAGAAGAACGGAAGATGGGAAAGGAAAGGTTTGATGGAAGAAAGAGCAGCGGATGCTGAGGCACCGGGACCATCGGTTAGACACTCTTCGCCTGCACCTCCGAGCCCTCCTATTCCTGCTCCTGCTCCTACCCCTGCTCCGTTGTTTGATCATGCATCATCTTCATCTGTTGGCTTCACAGAACTTCAGTTAAGGCAACTCAAAGGCCTTCTTGATGATCAGTCAGAAAAATTAAAATCAGAGTTTGAAAACAAGTTTATGAATCTCAAGGAAACTCTTTACTCTTTGGATGACCGATCACCAAATAGAATCTACCTTAGCACTTCTTCAGAGTCTTTAAGTGGAGATCTAAAGAACATATTTGAAGAACTTAAAGATGTCTGCGGAGATGGAAACATATGCTAAATGCAACGCTGAGCTCCAAGATAAAATTTTGACTGCTTGCACCTTTGTGGATGAGAGACTAAAGGACTATGTGAAGATACAAACAGATGGAATGAAAAATATAATAGATCATTTGACTAGGATTGTTAGGACTCACTTTTAATGTATTAGATACTCAGTCCTTGCAATGTATTGAAGTCAATGTTATGTTTTACATTTTGACACTTTGATGTAATGAATTGTCTATTTTGAATACTCATGTATTTCTTCCTATTATCAATGAATGAATGATTTTGGTAAATCATATCTTGAATGAATGAAAAATGACTATGTTTAATGCTTCTCTACCTTTTTGTTGATAACAAAAAAGGGGGAGAGTTTTATAGTTTTATAACTGTATATGCATATGGGAGAAATTAATTAATCAATGAGATAAATAATTGAATGAATGGGATATTTATTTGAGTTTCATAGGGGGAGCTACCTCATTCAGGGGGAGCCTAAGCCTAACTATGAAATCAAAATAAATTCACGAATCAATCATGCATAAACTCAATGTTTTCATCATCAAAAAGGGGGAGATTGTTGGGGAGATTGTTGAAAATTATATGCCCCAATCTTATTGATTTTGATGATTACCAAAAGCCATGTGTACATTAAAAGATGTAATGAGTTTATTTACATGAGCAATGAATTTATTTAGAACAATGAATGAGAATGTTAAAGTATAACTTTAATCAAATTGAAAGTAACTTCAAGTTCAATGTTTAAGCTTTCAAAAAGAAATTCAATACTTCATATTTTAATCAATGAGTTTTTGGAACATTTCTTGAATTGATTCCTAATGTCAATTTTATTATATTCAAGTCAAAATAATGATTTAAAATGAATCTGGAACGAATTTAAAGTCAATCAGAAAACTTTCTGATTTTTGATACGTTCCGGAGCCGACTCTTGAGTTTCAGAGTCGACTCCACTCAGAGTACAGAAATGACTATCTGTCTCGAGTCGACCCACAATTTCTCGAGTCGACCCCCGATTCTGTCGAGCCGACTCCATGACTGTGCGAGTCGACTCCGCTCAGACACCAGAGGTGTGTTTTTCTGAGCACTTCGCGAGTCGACCCCCAACTTTTCATGAGTCGACCCCCGACTGTCAGGAGTCGACACTTTACTTTTGATGAGTCGACCCTATAACTTTCTGAGTATTTCTATTTTTGGTATCACGACCTCGAGCCGACTCGCGGAAAGCAGGAGTCGACTCCAGCAAATCTGGGCGAGATTTTTCGAATGCCAACTCAGCGTCAACGGTAAGATTTTTAATTAACGGCTATTTTTCTTTGTTTCTAACGGCTATATTTTTGCAGAATCTATAAATAGAGAAGCCGTTTTCAAATCAAAGATATACAAACAGAGAGATATTCATTTCAAGAGAAAAGAAAAGAAAAATCGGAAAAACAGAGCTTCATTTGAAAAAATCCGTGATTCAAAATAGAGTGAAAGAAAGAGTGTGAAATCAAAGGAAGCTCCTTCTGTGTTCAAGCTCAACAATCCAAGGAAGCTTCAGAAGAAAATCCAAGAGCTATTCAAGAGCATCTCAAGTGATTTTCAACACTCAAAGAAAAGAGGAAAAGCTCAAATCAACTCCAACATACATTCCGTGAAGAATCCGAGCTGAGGCCCGATTCTACACTTCAAAGGAGTTGAGGAAAAGAAGAAAAGCTCAAAGCCAACCAACTGCAAATCAGGCTTTTCTAAACTTTATTCTTATATTTGTTTATCTGCTCATTAAGGAGCTTTGTAATTGAAAAACATCATTTCTATTATTTGTGCCTAGTTCAATCTGGGGGATTGAACTAGAGGAGGTAGTCTTACCTCGGTTCAAGCTTGGTTAAGCTTGTGTTAGGGGTTTTTGTGCTGGTGAGCCCTTGAAAACCAGCTGGGTTCGTTGTGATCCCGAAAAAACAAGTTAGAGTTGTGAGCTTGTAAAACAACTCGGCTGTAATCAAGGAAGATTATAGTATGGACCCAAGTGAATCTTGGGAGTGGACGTAGGTGTTGGATACACCGAACCACTATAAACTCTTTGTGTTTGTCGTGCTTCCATTGACTCTTTCTCTATCTCTGTTTTATTCACTGCACTTTGTATTTGCATTGCTATTGCCTTCATTCTTATTAAGCAAACATTTTTAAAAGGCTAATTTTTAAAGAACCCAATTCACCCCCCCCTCTTGGGTTGTCATCTAGGCCAACAGAATGGATAACTGCAATGGCACTGCTATTAGTGTTGACATTGGGCATGGTTCTTATCTAACATTGCTTCCCTTCTTGAAGTAAGAAAGAATACTATCAGAAATTAATCTTTCAGTGAGGAACAAAATCCCTTGGTGAAAGTCAAAAATCCCTTGGTGAAGAGTTTTATCGAGGGATTTTCAAGAAAAATTCATCCCTTGGAATATATGATGTTGGTGAAAGTCTCCTTCAGAAATCCCTTGGTAATTACTTTCAGCAAGAGAATTAGAGAATCCCTTGGTGATTACCAAGGGATTCATTGAGAAAATTTTTTTTGCTAAAAATTGGCTAAATAAATGATTTGTAAGAAATTTGTGGCCACTGTGATTTTCAACCACCACTTAATAAAGATATGGAAGCTTGAACCTATGACCAAAGGGTTGAAAGGCGCTACCCTTACCGCTACTCCAATATGATCATTGGCAACAAAGGTTGTAAGCCCAGGATTTGGATAAGATTTGAATGAGTTAGAGAGAGAGGAATAAAGAATTTTTTTTGGTTTAAGATTTAAAATCACTAAGGGATTTCTAAGAAAAAATTCTCTCTAATATCATTTTTTTATTTTTAAAAATATCTTACTAGAACCAAGGGATTTATCTCTTAGTAAATCTTTAAGGGACCGAACTTTTCCTTACAAATTTCTTGCTAAGAATTATTTAAATAATCACTCACTAAGTGATGAAGATATAGAGATCTTTGAGCCATATCAGATGGAAAAGCAAAGGAGAGTGTAGTTTTGGTCAGCACAGTTAGGAGTGCAAAACCCCTAGAGCTAGTACACATGCATGGATGTCTGGGGACCAGCCCCGATTTTTATAAGGAATAGGGCCAAATACTTTTTGACCCTAATAGATGATTTCTCAATGAAGCAGTGGGTCTACTTCATGAAGAAGCAATCGGAAGTCTTCATCAAGTTCAGAATCTGAAAGGCTGAGGTGGAGAAGGAGTAGGGTAGGAGTGTGAAGTGTTTGAGGTCAGACAATGGCGAGGAATATACCAGCAAAGAGTTTCAGATATTTTGTGAGGAGTGTGGCATCAAAAGGCACTTCTCGGTAATGAAAACTTCTTAATAGGAAGGAGTGGTTGAGAGGATGAACAAAATACTATTGAAAAAAGCAAAATGCTTAAGGCTATAGGCAGAACTTTCAAAGATGTTCTGAATTGATGTAGTAGATGTAGCTAGCTACTTGATCAATCGATCAATGTACATCAGGTTGGATGGAGGCATTACAGAGAAGATATGGTCTGAAGGAAAGATAAGCTTGAACCATTTGAGGGTGTTTGAATGCACGGCATATGTGCATGTTGGTGCTGGGGAGCAGAGTAAGTTGGACGCCAAATTTAAGAAGATGGTGTTCCTGGGCTACCCGCATAGAATCAAGGGGTATCGACTGTGGAACCCCTTGAAAAAGAAGGTTGTTATCAGCAAAGATGTGACCTTCGATGAGAGCTCAATCCTTTATAGCAAAGATGATACAGATGCACAATAGGGACTACAGGAGGTGGAACATGGTAACACTAGAGATGACCTCCTACACAGTCGTGCCATTTGCTAGTGGATCAAGAGGATTTGAGATTCAGATGGAGAGGACTAATAGAAGGGTTAGAAGCCAGGAAGTTTACTAGGATGCAGTTGGACAGGAAATTGATACTAGTATCACACTGCATAAGCCCAAGGAGAACGTGCAACTACCAGTTCAATACGACTTCAAGGATTCGATGTCATATGCCCTAGTAATAGCGAATGAAGACCCTTATACCTATGAGAAGGCTGTGAAAAGCCAGGATAGCCAGAGCAAAGATAGGTGGGTCCAGACTATAACAGAGAAGATGCAGGCTATGGCAGAGGAGATGCAGTCTCTTTACAAGACTAGCACCTGACAGATGGTCCAATTGCCACAAGAAAAGAAATCCATTGGTTGCATATGGGTTTATCAGCACAAGAAAGGGCCTTCAGAGCAAGAGGGTATTAGGAACAATGTAGGACTAGTGGCCAAGGGATACTCTCAGAAGGAAGGCATCGACTACAGAGAACTGATGAAAGAAGGTGGAGTAAAACTGATGAAGATACACACTAAGAAGAACACAGTAGATGCACTGACCAAGGTTTTTTCATGGGATATATTTCGTAGGTATTGTAGCTGATGGACACGGCGGACGTGCTGAGGCCTTAAAGCACCGAGGTAAAGATTGTTGGGCCTGGTGTGGTGCTATCAAGGCCCAGGTTGGGCTAACTTATATTGGGCTGGGTGTGGGTCCAAGGGTTAAGATTAAATTAAGTCATGGGTGTACACGGGATTGAGGATTAGTTTAATCTCATTGGTTAGTCTATGAGAGTTTTTGTTGAGTCTGAGCCAAGCCCACTTGATGGATGTATTTAAACTCTAGTCTCTAGGATTTTGATGGGATAGAGATCAAATCTTCTTTCTCCTAAGAGATTTCTCTTATCTCCTCTTCTTTCTCTTCCTTCTTCTCTTCTCCGTGTTCGTATGTAATCTCCATAAGCATGATTTCTCCCATGGGAACCGAAGAAAGCTGAAGGCTTCGTGGCATGGAGGAGAACAGGGCTTGTGTGAGAAACTGGGGCATGCGATCATGCGGTGGGATCCGTGTGAGATGATCCAGTGGAAGAAAAACTGAAACCAGAGTGGCTTCATGGAGATATGAGCATGAAGGTGGTCCAGAGTGACGGAAGCCCAGGAGATGCCCACGTGATTTCTTCTCACGGATTCCAGGACACAAATGGTGACATGAAGGGAAGAAAGGTGGAGGGGGGAGAGGTTTCTAGCCAAGAAAATAAATAAAAGGGATTAAATAAATCCAATAAAATAGAGGGCTGCAAGATTCAAACCCGGGATCAAGGGCTTCGAGGGAAGCGCATTACCGCTGCGTCAATCTGATCGTTGGCAATAAAGGGTAAAAGCCTAAGGTACTTCTTTAGCGAGGTTGATCCTACTACTGTTCATCAAGCGACTAAACCTCAATAATTAGTATCAGAATCTGGTTCAAGAAGAAGTTATTTGAAGATCTTCAAAGGGCTGAAAAATTTCAGCAAGGCTTCATCAAGGTCTCTCAATTTTTTGAAATATTTTTGTGCTATTTTTTTTTGGTTGAGATCTAGCTATGGGTAATAGCATAAAATTATATTTTGAGAAGTTTGATGGAAAAAAAGTTTCTTCATATAGAAAGTCTGGATAGAAGACCTCCTTGTATAATAGGGTTTAGATCTGGCTTTGAAGGAAAGGCCAGATAGGATGACAGACAAACAGTAGATATCGTTGGAGAAAAAAGCATGTGCAGCAATTAGGGAATGTCTAGCGGATTCAGCCCTCTATTCAGTACTGGAGGAGAAGACCCCAAAAGGACTCTGAACGAAGTTGCACACCCTCTACGTAGAAAAGAACATGTGCAACAAGTTGATGTTGAAGAAGTGTCTCTACAGCCTTCGGATGTCATAAAATGGAGATGTGTTGGGTTAAATCCAGGTATTTGACCAGATGAGCAATGAATTGCTAAATGTTGGGGTCAAGATGGAGGAGGAAGATAATGCACTTTTGCTATTGTGTTCACGATGCTTGTCTACGGGAAGGAGACATTATTTTATGAAGATATTGTCTTGGTGCTTCGGACGAATGAGCAGAGAAAGAAGATGACCAAGAAGCAGTTTCCCAGGAGGGTCTATCAATTGGAAAAAGGTCAGGCAAAGGTAGGGACAGGAGTAAGCCTAGGGGATGGTCAAAGTTCAGAAAAGGTAAGAGAAAGGCAAAGTGCTACAAGTGTGGTGAGGTAGGATATATCAAGAGAAATTGTTCTAAATAAAAAAATCATATAGGAGAAAAGGAGGATCTGAGTTAGTGAGTACAGTTGCAGACCAGAAGGTGGAGGATAATCTCTTGGTGGTATTAGATGGTCACAGGCACAACACAGAGATGTGGACCTTGGATTCAGCTTGTTCTCATCATTACACTCCCAATAGGTCATGGTTCAGTACTTATACAGAGGTTGATGAGGGGAGTGTAACTCTTGGAGATGATCATCCTTGCAAGATGGCAGGGATTGGCATAGTGAGGATGATGATGTTTGATAGCATGGTGCACACTCTTACCAGCATGAAGCATGTCCCAGAACTCAAAAAAAAATCTAGTGTCACTAGGGTACCTGGAACGGACTGGATACGGCTTCAGCTGTCATGCTAGGAGTCGAGTTTTGAATATCTTCAATGGAGCTATGGTAGTAATGAGAAGGAGAAGGTTGAAGAACAACCTATACAGGTTGGAGGGCGCTGTGGTGATTGAAAAATCTGAGACAGCGGCTGTGGAATAGAATCCTCGGGATATGTACAGGATGTGGCATTACTGTCTTGGCCACATGGGAGATAAGAGGATGAAAGAACTGAACAAAAGAGGACTACTTCTAGACCTGAGTGATGAAGATATGGAGATCTTTGAGCCATATCAGATGGGGAAGCAGAGGAGAGTGCAGTTCTTGGTCAGCATAGCTAGGAGTGCAGAACCCCTGGAGCTAGTACACATAGATGTATGGGGACTACCTTCAGTTTCTGCACGGAATAGGGCCAGATATTTCTTGACCATGATAGATAATTTCTCAAGGAAGCAGTAGGTCTACTTCATAAAGGAAAAATCAGAGGTCTTCATCAGGTTCAGAATCTAGAAGGCTGAGGTGAAGAAGGAGTAGGGTAGGAGTGTGAAGTGTCTGGGGTTAGACAATCACGAAAAATATACCAGCAGGGAGTTTCAAATATTTTATGAGGAGTGGGGCATCAAAAGATACTTCTCGATGATGAAAACTTCTCAACAGAAAGGGGTGGTTGAGAGGATGAACATAACACTATTGAAAAAAGCAAGATGCTTGAGACTATAGGCAGGGCTTCCAAAGATGTTCTAGATTGATGCAATAGATGTAGCCAATTACTTGGTCAATTAATCACCGCACACCAGGTTGAATGGAGGCATTTCAAAGGAGATATGGTCTAGAGCGAAGACAAGCCTGAACCATCTGATGGTGTTTGGATGCACGGCATATGTGCATGTTGGTGCTGAGGAGCAGAGTAAGTTGGATGCCAGGTCTAAGAAGTTGGTATTCCTGGGCTACCCATGGAATTAAGTGGTATCGACTGTGGAACCCCTTGGAGAAGAATGTTGTCATCAGTAGAGATGTGACCTTCAATGAGAGCTCGATCCTCCAGAGCAGAGATGGTACAGATGCATAGCAGGGACTGCAGGAGGTGAAACACAGTAACACTAATCAGATGACCTTCTACACAGTTGTGCCATTTGCTAGTGGACCAGAAGGATTTGAGATACAGGTGGAGAGGACTAACAGAGGGGTTAGAGGTTAGAAAGTTCAGTAGGATACAGCTGGACAGGGAACTAATACTGGGATCGCACTGCATAGGCCCAGGAGGAACGTGTGACCATCAGTTCGATACGGCTTCGAGGATTTGATGTCATATGCCCTAGTGATAGCGAATGAAGACCCTTACATCTATGAGGAGGCTGTAGAGAGCTAGGACAGCCAGGACAAAGATATGTGGGTCCAGGCTATGGCAGAAAAGAAACATGCTATGGTAGAGAAGATGCAGTCTCTTCATAATACTGGCACGTGGCAGGTGGTTCAGTTGCCACAAAAAAAGAAACCCATTGGTTGCAAATGAGTTTATCAGCACAAAAAGAGTCTTCGGAGCAAGAGGGTATTAAGAACAAAGGAGGACTAGTGACCAAGGGATACTCTCAGAAGGAAGACATCGACTATAGAGTACTGGTGGAAGAAGGTGGAGTGGAGCTGGTGAAGATACACACCAAGAAGAACCCAGCAGATGCACTAATTAAGGTTCTTTTTGTTGGGAATTGTATCCTAAAGCCAATCATTTGATGATTGTGCTAATGTAAATTACATATAAATTGATATATTAATAAAAGTTATTTGGCAGTTTATTCATTACAAGAACATCTTCTTAAAACTCCTAATAGTAATGAAGCCCTCAGGATCTTCCTTCATGATAAAGGAGGATTTATCTTTAAAGGTCCTCAAAAGAGTTCACGACCAAATGATATACTATGAAAGGGCCATAGTACTATCAATTATAGGTCGTTGTATATCATATTGTTGGTTGTCCTCTTAACCAAGGAGTGTAGAGATACTGGTATGACATACAGGTGAAAGTGTCGGAGTATATTTCACCGAACATGACTCATTTCCGGATACTCTACTGTCAAGAGTTAATCCGAGAAGATATGGGTATAAGTATCCTTTAGACCTGAAGATCACAACCGGTGACTTGCAAGCAACTCATTGTACTTAGGTGCCGGACCACCTGGATTTCTAATCCAGCTACGAAAGGTTACAGGGTGCAGTCAAGTACTTGTGGTAGTCAGTTGTGGATCAAGATGGAATTTGACCTATCCCATTAAAAGGAGAAATGCTTGTATTTTAATTTAGCAAGACATTGGCCAAGGCACTTCATATGAAGGTCACATGATCACTAAAGTTGAAATCACTTTATGGATTTGCTGTTTAGAGTTAACAGGCTCTTAAGCCATCCTTAGCATTTATGGTCAAAAGGATGAATTATACGGTAACTATTTTTTAGGGTTCTTGGAGTTTGCTCGGCAACTCTTCGACCTATCCGGACGTCGGGTTCCATTGCTAGATGGGCACATCGATTAGTATAGAAAGTTGTTCCTATGCTACCAACTTAGGTTTGAACCTAGAGAGTCACACGCATAGAAGTTTTCTAGGATGATCTATTTGCTGATCAACGATTGAGAATCGTATATGATTTAATTAATCAATTTGATTGATCGAATTATCTCAATTGGGTTAAGTACAAGTGAATATGATTCAATTTGGTTTAAGTCTATTAGAAGGACTAATCAATTTCAAATATTGATTTGAAATTAGACTTGATTTGAATTTAATAGATTCAGGACTAGACAAATTTAATTTGGGCTAGGACCATGATATGTAGGTTCAGTCCAATAAATTCAAATCAGCTTAAACCAAAACCCAAACCCAAACCCCTCACATAAGGGTCTCACATGATAACTTGATTAAATTCTCACATAGAATATTAATTTTCTCCAAACTATTTCCATTGGAATTCTAAGTGTTAGAATTCATGTGGAATTAATGTGCCTCTTTGAGTTAACCAACGTTGAAATTCTAAGTATTAGAATTCACATCTCTTTGGTTTTTATCGAACGTGTCAGAATTAACAAAACGCTGGAATTCTAAGTGTTAGAATTCACAGGTTTTCACCGAACGTTGGAATTAACCAAATGCTGCGTCTCTTTGGTTTTCACCGAGCGGTAGAATTCTAAGTGTTAGAATTCAATGGGCTAAAGGCTACATCGAGCCTATAAATTAGAGGATATTCTTCACCAGATCAGAACACAACACACGATATGTCGTGAATTGAAATTCTAAAGAGTTAGAACATAAAATCCTAGTGTGATTCTGGTGTTAGCAAAAGTTTGGTGGATCTTGGAGGAAGATTCAAGTGGGAATCTTCAAGATCAGCAAAGTTGTTTTTCCGCGAGCTAGCACTCTCGGGAATCCAATCATTCAGGGCTTTGCGTGGACGATACTAGAGGCCGGACGATTAAACGGCTGTAGAGCACAAAGGATTTACCTACTGTTCTTAAGGTAAGTAATTTGATCCTTAGATCTTAAGGCAGGCTTCAAGATGAGTAGTATGGCTTCTCATCTTGAAGATCAAGATATGATCTTGATGTTTTTATTTATATGCATTATTTAGATCAAACGATCCTATAGTATAAGGCAAAGATATGATCTTGATGCATGTTAGATAGATTAATATGTAATCTTTATGTTTCCGCATTGATAATTGTTATCAAATTTTAAAATATGCATGCCTCGGAGATTATTTCTCCCTACAAATGGTATCAGAGCCCTGGTTTTATCTTGATCTAGTTTATTGCAAGTAAATTAATGCTCCTATTAATTTTGTAATAATAGCTAAAACGGATCACCAGGCTATCAGGTCATAGATAGATTAAAAATCCAAATTACCCCATTCAACGAGGTATTCTGTGACATATTACCGTGACGTTATGGTTCTTTTATTATTGATTCTTAGTCAAAAGATAATATAAATTGATCTTTAGCATTAAAACACAGATTACACACACTCTCAAGAGATGTTTTATATTTGATACATATTGATGTTGTATAAAAGCATGATATTTGCATGTTTAGTATAAAAACATAGATATGAGATATGATGGCATGATGTCTATGTTATGAAACATACAAATATTTATGAGAGTCTTATTTGAATATCAAATATTTATTCATAATCTTTTTAGATATGATCTAAATATAGAAATTATGAGTAATTAAATAATGCAACTGATGCATGATTCGAAATATATGACATGAAATATATTTAATCTTTTGGGTTAGCTAAATCAGGTCCATAAAGGGTTAGACCCTAAGGTTTAAATCAACTGAACTATAAGAGTATTTGATCAAATCTAAATTAATTAGATTAAGTTAAGGATGCTCTAAATCAAACAATAGTTGTAGTTGATCATGTCCATGTTTTTGATTAAACCAAATGGATGTAGATTATGCTCCGTGGTTGAGCATGAATCTCTTAGATGGTCAAATCAAAATTGGTTAACCATATGATGTCAAGGTGAGTTGGCAAGTTGCTCTAGGATCAACGATCGAATTGTTTTTAATTGGGAGCTACTCGTATTGATGCGTCTTTAACGAGTTAATGGCATATCCCTCCTATCGATCTCACTTACCTAGTCAATATGATGAACCATTTATGATCCAGATCATTTACCTGATTCGGATTGACCCATGCCTGTAAGGAAATCAGTCTGACTGATTTAGGTACCATTTAACCTGACTTAATCTTGTTTCATTCTACCATTTTCATAGATTCAGTGGGAGAACTTGATTAGTCAATTTGTCTTCAGATTATTAAATCCTCTAAAATTATTAGGTCCTTAAAATGAAATAGTTATATGATAACTAGATCATAGCCTCCCATTAAGGTGGTGATAATGAGTCCGATGTCTTGATAATCATTGGAGGCACTTCATGCCTGGTGCTTGTCAACCATCAGAATTATCATTCATTATATGATAAGTTAGCGTAACTATTAAATAGACAGTCAGGTGGACCGAGCTTCACTCGGGCTTGGTTGTCTATTGATAGGTTGCATTGATTATATCATTTAATAGTTGGACCTAACCAGAACTTTCATTGGAGGCACTCCATGCCTGCTGAAGAGGAACATGGGGCAAAACTGAACACTAAGAATTGTTTTGGGAAACAATTGGTTTTGAACCTACTCTTAGATGCATATGGGTTGGCCAAGCTTCACTTGGGCCTGTATGTAGTCTATGTAGATCTTAGTGCCCACTAAAGAATTAAGAATAATTCTTTGAATTGGGGTGTAGAGGCTGCCAATTTGAATAAAATAGTGGAAGAATCTTTAGACTAAAGTCCAAGTCTTTAGACTGAATCAATTTATATACTACTAAACTTTAGTTTTTCCTTATGCAGAACATGGCCACTAATTTATCATTAAGGTCCCTATTGGATAGTGATCAGTTGAATGGTTTAAATTTCAATAGCTGGTTTAGAAAACTTAAGATCGTCCTTGAGCATGAGAGGATTCTATATATTCTGAATAATCCTGCACCAGAGATACCTAATGCAAACACTCAAAGTTCTGAGAGAGACACTTATCAGAAGTGGCTCAGTGATAGAACTAGTGTGCGTTGGATCATGCTAGCAGCAATGAACGATGAATTCGGTCGCCGGTTCAAGAATGCTTAGCCGGAATAAATCATTCAAGCATTGAATGAATCTTTCGGCACATCCGACGATGTTGAAAGCACAAGACTAGTTGTGCTATTTTTAATGCTCGAATGAGGGATGGATCTCTTGTCACTGATCATGTATTGTACATGATCAAGAAGATAGAACTTCTAAATAAGCTCGGCTTTTCCCTACATGAGCAGTTGGTAAAGATGCGATCTTGAATTCCTTGCCTCCATCCTTCTGACCTTTCCTTACTCATTTTCGAATGACAAAGCCTATAGTCAACTACCACGGTTTGTTGGGGTTGTTACAGAACTTTAAGAAGGACAATCAACTCTCTAAGGGTTTGGTTAATGTGGTTGAAGAATCTAAGGTAAGGGGTCAACCCTTTGGGAAAGGAAAGAAGAAAAAGAATAAGAAAAGGGTGCAACATGCTAGGACATCTATAAGGGGTCAGATGCAGAAGAAGAAAGTTGATAAAAGTCAAGCTGAATGCTTTCATTGCAAGATGCAATAGCACTGGAAGAGGAACTGTCCTCTTTACATTGCCACACTTGATCCAAACAGGCCAAAGAAAAAAAGGGGCAAGATGTTGCTCAACAAGGTATTTATATGATAAAACCTTATAATTTTTCTGTATATGATAATCAGACCTAGGTATTGGATACCAGGAGTCCTTTTAACATTTGCAATTCATTGCAGGGACTACAGGTCATTAAAAGATTTGAGGACAATGAAAGATTCCTTAATGTCGGCGATGGAAGATTAGTTCCAGTTCTGGCATTAGGAGTTCTTGAAATAGTTTTCAATAGAAATGTCATTGTACTAAATGATTGTCATTTTTGCCCAACGTTCTTATTGAACGTAATTTCTATAGGCCTTTTGGCCAAAAGTCATTATGAAATTTCAATAAAGGATGTTACTTTGAATATCATTATGAATGTAATTACTGTAATGACTGGGCATTTATCTAATGGTATTTATATATCACAGCCTATGAATGCAGTGTACAAATCAAGTAAGCGCCCTAGAATAACTGATGTCACAGATATTTATCTTTGGCACCATCGGCTGGGTCATATCAACAAGAATAGATTAAACATGTTAACTTAGGAGGGCATTCTTTGAGTTGATGATTGTGAATCATTAACTACCTGTGAATCATGTCTTCTTGGTAAAATGACCAAGTCATCTTTTACTGGAAAAGGTGAAAGAGCTAAAGAGCTATTGGGTCTAGTACATACTGATGTATGTGGACCAATGAGTACTTGTGCCAAAGGTGGATATTACTACTTCATTACTTTTACAGACGACCTTTCTAGGTTCGGTTATGTCTATCTTATGAGACATAAATCTGAGTCGTTTGAAATGTTCAAACTATATCATAAAGAAGTAGAAAAACAAACAGAAAAATATATTAAGACCATTCGATCAAATCGAGGAGGCGAATACCTTTCAAATGACTTTGTGATATTTAAGGAAGAATGAGATTCTCTCCCAATAGACTCCTCCAGGAACACCGTAGCATAACGGTGTGTCGGAAAGAAGGAATCAAACTCTGTTAGACATGTTCGGTCCATGATGGGTTTTGCAAGCTTGCCAATATCATTTTAGGGATATGCATTAGAATCAGCTTGTCATATTCTCAATAAGGTTCCAAGTAAGTATGTTTCTAAAACTCCACATGAGATGTAGTATGGACATAAACCGGTTATCACCTATCTCAGAGTCTGGGGGTATCCGGCTTATGTGAAACGTGCAAAATCAGACAAACTTGAACCCAAATCTGACAAATATTTTTTTATCGGTTATCCAAAAGAAACCAAAGGATATTACTTCTACAATACTGAAGAACAAAAGTTGTTCATTAGTAATAGAGTAGTTTTTCTTGAAAAGAGTTCCTTAGGGTAGGAACAAATGGCTCTAATGTTGAACTTGAGGAAGTCATCAAGTAGAAGGAACAACACAAACCAGTGAACCCTTAGAATCTGAGTTGATTAGATCAAACTCAAAACCTATTTTAGATGCACCATTAAGGCGATCTGGTATAGTACCACATCAACCAGACAGATACTTAGGTTTCTTGGTCCAGAACGAGGATCCTATTGAGCTTGATGAGAACAACGAGGATCCAATCACATATATGGATGCTATGCAAAGGACTGACTCTAATAAATGGCTTGACGCCATGAAATCCGAACTTAATTCCATGAAGGACAATAATGTATGAACATTAGTTGACCCACCCGAAGGGATAAAACCCATAGGGTGTAAGTAGGTTTTCAAGAGGAAAAGAGGCACGAACGGAAAGGTAGAGACCTACAAAGCACGTCTGGCTGCCAAGGGGTATCGTCAACGTTATGGTATTGACTATAACGAAACATTTTCTCCTGTGGCAATGCTGAAATCCATTCGAATTATGTTGGCTATAGCAGCACACTTCAATTATGAGATTTGGCAGATGGATGTTAAAACCGCTTTTCTAAATGATAATTTAGAAGAACAGGTATATATGATACAGTCTGAAGGTTTTATATCTGAAGACGAGTCTAAAGTGTGTAGGCTACAAAAGTCCATTTATGGACTTAAGCAAGCATCTAGGAGTTGAAACATACGATTTGATAATGTGATCAAATCTTATGGCTTTGTTAAGAATAAAAAGAACCTTGCATTTATAAATGGGCTAACGGTTCCGTTTTTGTATTTCTTGTATTATATGTGGATGATATTCTCTTAATCGGTAATGATGTCCCTGCATTACAAGGAATAAATGTGCATCTTTGAGTTAACCAACGATGAAATTCTAAGTGTTAGAATTCGCATCTCTTTGGTTTTTACCAAATGTGTCGGAATTAACAAAACACTGGAATTTTAAGTGTTAGAATTCACAGGTTTTCACCGAACGTCGGAATAAACCAAACGCTGTGTCTCTTTGGTTTTCACCGAACGTCAGAATAAACCAAACGCTGCGTCTCTTTGGTTTTCATCAAACGGCAGAATTCTAAGTGTTAGAATTCAATGGGCTAAAGGCTACATTGAGCCTATAAATTAGAGGACATTTTTCACTAGATCAGAACACAACACACGATATGTCGTGGATTGAAATTCTAAAGAGTTAGAACACAAAATCCTAGTGTGATTCTGGTGTTAGCAAAGTTTGGTGGATCTTGGAGGAAGATTCAAGTGGGAGGATTCAAGATCAGCAAAGTTGTTTTTTCGCGAATTAGCACTCTCGGGAATTCGATCATTCGGGGCTTCGCATGGACGATACTAGAGGCCGGACGATTGAACGGCTGCAGAGCACAAAGGATTTACCTACTGTTTTAATGTAAGTGATTTGATCCCTAGATCTTAAGGCAGGCTAAGACGAGTAGTATGACTTCTCATCTTGAAGATCAATATATGATCTTGATGTTTTTATTTATATGCATTATTTAGATCAAACGATCTATAGTATAAGGCAAAGATATGATCTTGATGCATGTTAGATAGATTAATATGTAATCTTTATGTTTCCATATTGATAATTATTATCAAATTTTAAAATATGCATGCCTCGGAGATTGTTTCTCCCTACACTTTCACGGGACAGCTTTCGTAGGTATTGGAGCTGATGGACACAATGAACGTGCTAAAGCCTTGAAGCACCAAGGTGGAGATTGTTGGGTCTGATGTGATGCTATCAAGCCCAGGTTAGGCTAACTTGTATTGGGCTGGGTGTGGGTCCAAGGATTGAGATTAAATCAAGTCATGGATGTACATGGGCTTGGGATTAGTTTAATCTCATTGGGTTAGTCCATGTGAGTTTTTGTTGAGTCTAGGTCAAGCCCACTTGATGGATGTATTTAAACTCTAGTTCTAGGGTTTGGATGGAATAGAGACCAATTCTTTTCTTCCAAAAGATTTCTCTCATTTCTCTTCTTTTTTGTCCTTCTTTCTTTTCTTCTCCGTGTTCGTGGCTCATGTGAGAAACTGGGGCATGGATCATGCAGTGGGATCCGTGTGAGATGATCCAACAAAGAAAAACCGAAACCGGCTTCGTGGAGACATGACGTGAGGGTGGTGAGATGCCCACGTGATTTCTTCTCACGGATTTCTTCTCATGGATTCCAAGACACAAACGGTGACGTGAAAGGAAGCATGGTGGAGGGGGGAGAGGGCTCCAGCCAAGAAAAAAATAAAAGGGATTAAATAAATCTAAGAAAATAAAGGGATTAGGGATTCAAACCCAGGATCAAGGGCTTCGAGGGAAACACATTACCGCTACACCAATCTTATTACTTGCAACAAAGGGTAAAAGCCTAGGGTACTTCTTCAGCGAGGTTGATCTCACTGCTATTCATCAAGCGACTAAACCCTAATAGTGGGGACCATTGTTGGTAGAAAAAAGAAAAAGTCTTTGTACACCATCTCATACAGGATGGTCTGCATCGGATACGATGACTCGCCCGCACAAGGGGCTCGCTCATGGTCCCGCACCTCAGGTGCAAGGGCCCATGCATGGGCAAATCACCACATTCGATATAGACCATCCTGCACCGAAGCGGTGTACAAAGAGTTTTTTGGGCAAAAATGAGAACCATGTTTAGTGGGCCAAGAGTGTCACAGCCTGAAGGAAACTCGTGGACAGGAATGAGGAAAGGAAAAGTATTTGTACACCACTCTGATGCAAGATGGCCTGCACCGAGTGCGGTGATTCGCTCGTGCATGGACCCACACGCCTACAGTGTGGAACCTATGAGCAGGCCCCTCGGCACGGGCCCACACATGGGCAAATCACTGCGTTCGATGCAGGCCACCTGTATCCAAGGTGGTGTACAAAGACTTTTCCACAAGGAAAAGTCTCGTTGCATGGCAGAAACTGCATAGTGCATGATGATTGGTGCATGGCACATGCGCACGCACCAAAAGCAAAAATGATATTTCTGCCCTTGACACGTGTACACGCATAAACTATGTACAGATCATCGTGTGCTGTGCGCTTATTTTATACCCGCACGCGGTGCAATAAGACTTTTTCAAGGAATGAATACCTCATTGCTACCACCACCCTTTTTTTTTTGGGAGAAGATAAGTGGTAATATCTAAATCAATGCAAGTTCAAGACAGAGATGTAATTCAAACACATCAAGTAAGGCAAGCACTGCAATTAAATAACTTCATTATCCTGCTTATCCCAAGCATCTGCTGATGAGTTAATTGATAAAGGGCCTTAACAATGGCAATTGTGAGTATAGTAGGCATGTTATGGGTTTATCTCGAACAATCTTAATCATCCTTGTGCTATTAATTCAGCCATATTTTTAGAATCCTTTTTAAAATCGATGTCAAACAACATCAGTTTTATAACATTGGCGTGGAAGGCAAAGATTTTGAAAAAACAGGGTTAAAGTGAAAAATGTCATTTCAAGTGGCACATCTTAAAAGTGCTACTACTTCAAATGGCACTTTTATCAGCCCTTTCCACTTCTCTTTTTTCCATTTCACCTCTGCACAAGTCCCCTTTCATGTGAAAGAGCGCGTTAAGTGGTGCTTCTTAAAATCATGCTTTTAAGAAGCGTCACTTAAAATGATAAAAGCGTTATTTCAAGTGGCGCTTTTTGATCGCCACGATGGATGTGAAAAACGTCATTTCACTTTAATCCTTTTTTTTGCAAATTTTTTTCCTTTCACACCAACATTAAAACTGATGTCATTTGACACTGGTTTAAAAAAGAACTCCATCTTTCCATCCAGATCGACTCTGATAATGGCACCGGTTTCAAAAAGAACTCCACCTTTCCATCTAGATCGACTCTGAATCAGGATATGCATCTTACTATTTTAATGTTATTGATGATGGGGAATATCTATTCCTTGTTTTCATGGGTGAAGGACACTATTGGTTTAAGCCTAGTTTCAGACTATAACGTGGTCATGGCTTGATTTGGAATCGAATTTGATATGGGTTACAACCTCTGTTTTAGATGTATCTCTCTGTTTTGATAGATCAGCCTATGTTTCGTGCTTGTCCAAAGGCATGACCTGTTATGTTAGGCTAAGTTATGCTTTGGATTTAAACGATAAGGCAAGAGTTCTGGGCATGGTTTTGCCTCAGCTATCTATATTACCGATCCGAGTAACGAACCAAACTTGCTGCGTGGAGGAATGCGGTCTATAAAAAATTTTGGATTATGATTGGTGCTGCAAATGTTCTGCACTATTTTTTATTCATAATTATGTGTTTAATAATTTATTGTGCATATTCTATGTTTTGATTATGCATTATTATTTATTAATCGCTTGTTTCTTAGAATTTATATGCATATATATTCTGAAATTTTATTTGACTGTAACTTATCTTGCACTCTGAGAGTTTAAATGGAGCACGTGCTTTATTTAATTAAACTCATACTTTATACGTACATCTTTCATGGATAAATTGTTACATTATTTCTGATTTAATAAGTTTTTTCTTTTAGAATTAAATCTTTATTATTCAAAATTTAAAAATATCTGTCCGTGTTTGGCTTGTACATTAAATCAAATGAGAGAGAAAAAAAAAGTATAAAATCCTCATTCCAATATAGCAAGTTTTTTCTAAGAAAAAAGCTCTCTCTCTCTCTCTCTCTCTCTCTCTCTCTCTCTCTCTCTCTAATGGAGATCAGATCGATCAAGAAATGTTGTAACTTAGAGATGTCTTCTTTACCAATCTTCTAATATTCCGGAGCCCTTCCTTTTGCGCATCAGGTTGCATACACCTGGACCCTCGTAGTCGTAGACAACAAAAGCTCTCTAAATTCATTCTCAACGAGCTAGCGATCAAACTAGACAAGGAGTCTTGCATGCCTTGGAGAGAGATCTTTATCAAGAGAGCGCTAATACGTTAGGTTAGCATTGCTAGACTGCGTGCCTCTCACTTCGTCAGGCCAATCACTTCTTTTCCTAGTTTTATTTTTTCCTTGTATATTATTGATAAGTAACTAGAAGCGAAAATCACCTTTTTTTTTCACATATTTTGTTAGCAATTATTCCTATTACTTCTTACCCAATAGTTTTAATTAAATTGCCAAGTATATATCTGGTCAGAACAGTCATCGTCTGTTGAAAAGCCTCCCAACAAGCAGCGCTACTGGCAACCAACATTAGTTTAGACTTGCTTGCTTGAGCAACTGCCACTTATTTGTGAATTGCAGTTTATCTTTATGTAATATTGGATATCTGGTAGAATTATTCAATGCCAAAGAAAAGCTAATTCACTGAGGCAGCTTTCGATAAAAGCTTCTATATTCTCCAATTTCTGAAGCACTGTGTACATAGTAGCAGAGGCTAGCAACATACAAGTAGCATTTATTGACTAATATCATGGATCCCCAGCACCATTTGGCATGGATTAAATTGCTGTAACCTTGTAATCATCAGCAGCTCCGGAAGTGGGGAGTTTCATTTGACTCCACAAAACATACTTTCAGGTTTTGAGAAAAACGCACAGCACGTCAAGAGCTCTCAGCAACCATTCATCTGGTTCAACAGCATCCTGACATGCTCACCGCTTCATTGCGCAAGCCTTCATGGATTATAGCTTCCCTGCCGAAAAAAGAACATAAAACACTTTTTATGTAGAAACCATTAGGAAAGAATTGAAGCCGGGCTACCCTGTTATAAGTGATGTCTCTGGCACTGTATGACTGGGTTAGATCATAATTTCACAAAGGAGAAGAGATGGTAGGAACAATAAGAAAGTTACTTTAATGAATTCTCAATCTCTTTCTTTCCAGATTCTAGTTCCAAGGCATCCAAGAAAGCGTATGCTGCTCTTTTATACTCCTGTAGTAACATATGAAAGCATAGATGGTCAATGCAAGAAAAAAGAGAACAATTTGACGTTAACAGCTTCGTGTGCAACCAAAGAATTGGCAGCATCTGACTGTCACTTACTTTTAGTAAATACAAAACCGAACCTTCCCGGAAGTGTGGCCATGACTTCCCAGGTTCAAGTATTTTACAAATATTAGCATCCATCAATGCCCTGTCGCCCACTGCCAACCAATGCCAACAGCAACTTCTGCCGTAATATATCTCAGCATCAAAAGGATCCAAGAGCATTGCCTCCATTCATGCATCATAATTTGAATTAGTATGCCCATAAAAGAAAAAAGGAGCTTTTGCCTCAGTTGCAGCATATAAATATAAATATGTTTTGGCATAATGTAAAAGAAGGAAATTTTTTGATAGGCTAACAGTCTACTTGTTTTTGTGGAAGCAGGTTTGAATGCTAGCTGTGAATTTGATGCAACGATGAGCAGGGTAAACTACCTACTGAATCTACAAAAGAAATTACACAGAAAACATGGTAGAAACATGGTATAATCTGAATCAAAACATACAAAAATCTAAAATTTCTTGATGTAAGAGTTCTAATAGAATATTCTCAATTCAGACCTAGGGGAAGACTCCAAATTATTCAATCATAATTATAAGTAAATGCACATACATGGTAGATGTTCGGCTTGATCTAAAACATCCAAGTAAAAATGACAAGACTGATAAATGATATAGTCAATTTGCAGCAGCACACTGTAGTATGAGACTCATCATGCATCTTCAAGTGAGCACATATTGCACCGTATAGGGCATTTTTTTTGCATCATCAGCCCCATCCACCCCTTATGCAGAGATGCTGTATTTATTCCACTAATACTAAATGCAAGGGGTTGGGCTACCTCTTCTGTGCAAGGGGTCTTTCATGCAAGCATGACCTCGGCCACACTTTGAGATTATGGCATGTTGTTATATCAACCCCATGAATCCCCCATGCAGACATGCACTATCTATGCTACCCGCATTAAGAGCAAGTTATCAGGTTAGCTCTTTTGTGCCAAAGATTATTGAGCTCTTTTGTGCACGCTTGACCACTCAATCACACTTTGAGATATGTGAACATGCATAATCACTCATGATTATGCATCTCAAAGCTTGTCTAGGGCATCATTGGGTGGTCATGCAGGAGCGAAAGACGGTTGTGAGATTATCATGTTTATTTAAGTGAAGAAGTACAGAATTCTATACACTTAGATGAGATTGATGAATTCATTAACTTTAAAAATGCAATAAACTCACACAAATATAATGGATGGCTAAAGGTTATGAGTAAAGAAATTAAGTCAATAACAAGGAAATAATAATCATGCATGTGAACTAGGCGATTTATCAAAAGATAGAAAAGCTACAGGCTCTAAATGGGTATTAAAAAAAAATTAGATTCGATGGTTCTCCAGATAAGTACAAAGATAGATTACTAGTTAAAGCATTTACTCAAAGATAAGGAATAGATTTTACTAGTACCTATTCTCCTATAGCAAAATATACTTTTATTACAATAATCTTAGCTATTATTGCCTTTTATGATTTAGAACTAATATAATTAGATGTGGAAATTGTTTTTCCAAATGATCAATCGAATGAAACAATTTACATGCAACGTTTGAGGTTTTTATAATAAAAGGACAAGAAGATAAAATATATCGTTTAAAGAAATCTTTATATAGGTTGAAACAATCATCTGTCAATGATATTTCACTTTGCATAATGTAATTTTAAAATTAAAATATATTGTTAATAAATTAGATCTTTGTGTATATATTATGAAGAGTGAGATTTATTTTACAATGTTTTCTTTATATGCTGTTAATATATTGCTTGCTAGAAATAGTTTAGACATGATTGAAAAAAAACAAAAACATAGTTAAGTTTTTAATTTAAAATGAGAGACATGAGAGGGCATCTTATTGTTAGGCATCAAAATTATTAGAGACAAAAAATCTAAAATGCTTCGTCTAAATCATGAACGAGATCTTGATTATGTTCTTAATAGATTTAAAATGGATAACTATAAACAATTATCCTCACCTATTAAAAAGGATATAAAATTAAGAAAGATTGTCCAACTAATGAACAAAAAAAATTAAATGGTCCTTATACCCAAGCAATAAAGACTTTAAAGCATGCTATGCTTTTTAGTGGGCCAAACATATGTTATGCTATAGATGTTAAAATAATCCTAGTATACTCCGTTGGAAAGCAGCGAAAAGAATCCTTAGATATATTAAAAGAATTAAAAATCCTAAATTATATTATCAAGCTTATGAATTAAAAGTAGTTAGTTATTTGATGCTGATTTTGTCAATGACCCGAATGATTGTAAATCAACATCTCGTTATACCTTTGGTGGTACTATCTTTTTTAGGTCTAATAAAAAATAAGTTGTGTTGCTAAGCATACACAAGAAGCTGAATACATTGCATGTAGTATACCATCTACTTATACTATTTCAATACAAAGATTTATAAATGATATGAAGTTAGGCATTCCTACTGAACATCCTCACATATTTTATGATAATCAGGCACCAATCATACCAATCGATAATGGACCAAACAGCTTAAAAGGTAAATTTATTAGAGTTGAATATCATTATATGCAATGTTATTGAAAATAAAATAGTATAAGTTATTTACCTTCTACTAACATGATTGCCAACCCTCTAACAAAAGGTGTTAGTACTTAAGTATTTTTTTTAAACAAGTTGAAATGATGGGGCTTAGAAATATGTAAGTCAAAAATTAATGCTTAGTCATATATCAACTAGAAATATAAAACTTCAAGCCTAATATGGCTATGATGGATAAATCAATCTATCATGCAAAACCCTAAGGCACTTTATGTATCACATTTAAAATAGTGAGAGAAATTTTGGCTTTCATGTCCAAAAAAAGATGTTGACCGTTATAGCCATGAATCCCATAATTTTTAAATTATCTAGTCAATATTATCGTAATGTATAGCCAAAAATTAACGTTGAGAAAACTACATGTTGGGAAAGATTAATGTTGAGAAAATATTCATTGTGCAAAACTGAAACACCCATAGGAAGCTGGATGATCGTAATTTCCCTCAGAATGCGTTGTCTGAATGTTGAGAAATTTCTACTTAAGAACTCTAAGATCAACTCAAATCAACTCATCTAAGCCTTTTCCCAACTACATGGGGTCGGTTACATGAATCTGCTTCCTCCACTCTGCTCTATTCAGGATTAAGTCAACGTTTAAATTACAAAAAGTTATATATTTTTAAATTATTTCTATCCATATTAGTTTAGGTCTACCTCTACCTCTTTCCTTATCATGGATACTTAAGGACTCTAAGATCATTTGCATTTATCTAAAAGCCCTTTTCTCGAGTCCAATCTGCATTTTGGAAATAGCCTCTAAGTGATCCAAATCTCATGACATCATCGCGATCTATTCCAACCATTTTTTGTTTATTTCATTTTGCATGTGCTTGACCACTCAATCACATTGAGATATGTGAACATGCATGATCACACAAAATCACATATCTCAAAGCTTATCTAGGGCATCATTGGTGGTGATGCAAGAGAAAAAGACATCGATGGTCTTTCACATGAAAGACCTGAACCACTTCCTAAAAGCAAAAGTGATGCATGAGAATCTGCTCAGAGATCAAATGCCTCCAAATGATATCCAGCACGCATAGCAAATTCTAGTTACACATAATGGCAAGAGCCCGCAATGTTTAAAGAAGAAATAATACAACGCATCCATATCAACTAGAGTCATACTATTTCTTTCAATTAAATTTCATACATTATTTTCATAAAATTGTCTTTGATCCAGAATTTATTACATCAAACTAAGACTCAGGTCAAATTTACCATAAATTAGAATCATTCAATAAGTACCTGTCAGCAAATTCTCATTTAGCTGATCAGAGAGATGGCCAATACCTATTAGACAGTCTACAGAATCTTGTATGCATACATAATGAACATGAGGCCAAGACCAAGAAATGCAATACAATGAAATGATATGATATGATGGGTATTGTAATCCGTTGATCAAGACTTTATGAATAATGAAGAGATTAAGATGCTCAAGAGAATACAAGTCACAACCATTAAGCTACATGAAGCAGGTAGCTTAAGCTAATTTATCATCAGAGTTGGGTAAGCATGAAGGTCATATGTAGGGGAGTACAATATAAAACAATTGGGTCATATGTTGATACAATATAAAACAGAAAGAACTAATGTGACATATAATAACAGTAAAAATAAGCACAAGATGTTGATGATTTGTATGTTCAGAATGATCAGAGGAACTCTATGTTGAAGATAAAAGAAATCAACTGTCAGTTCTCTAACTGCATAGCGGAACCTCTTGACACTACAAAACATGCATCATAGAAGAGGAGCAATGAGATGTCTTTATTAATGATAGTCCTGACAATGATGACTGTGAGGATGATGATAGTGAAGATGAGGAAACTGGAGGCAGGCAATGTATGGCATGACATGGGGATGTACAAACAAAGGTTGCACTTTGTACCCTCAGAGCGTCACCATTTGTCATAGCATAGTAGGGCTGTTTCCTTGGTCATGGCAGCAGAGGGTCATATATAAAAATATTTCAATATTGCATCAATAAAAGGCATGGATTAAAGTCTCAGTAGGATAAGGGTTAAGACGGCCGGACATCTCATCCCAGCGAGATTCCAAAACTAATCTCAACCGTTTCATTTCCTCCTATCTCAATTGTAATATATTATACTATCACTTTTAAATAGATCTAATTTACCCTAAAGATACAACTTTTGAAGTTTAAATATATTTAAAAATTAAATAAAATATTAAATCTTCACAAATAATTTTTTTAAAGAAAAAGCACTCAAGCAAGTAATAAAATGCCTAACCAGGTCAAGGATCAAGACGGAATGAGATGCAGGATGTTTTGTTCTGCAGAAAATTAAGAGCACATCTGTCCCATGAGATTTAAAACCTTGATGAAAGGTATCGTGGATCCATAGCATACCATGGTATTAACTTAATGATGAAGGCCCCTATTGATGCACACAACGGCAAATATAGTGGAGTTTGTGTGTTACGGTTTTCTTGATGGAGGCACTTAGTTCAAATTTTCATCACAAAAATAAGGTTTTGACTAAGAAAACTAGTATCCTTGCTCACTTTGTTTGTATTTTACAACCAAATGCATGCCTCATATGACAGAAAGGCAATGCAACTCATACACCCACAGGAATTATGGCAATTCACCACATGGAATATAGCACATCTTTGTGAGTTAGAATTAGTGGGGTCAAAAAATACAAGCATACATAAGCAAAAGTACATATATTTCCAGCCACTATAAAAATTGTATATTTCATAGATGTGATGGCCAACATTGCTCGTATATCATGCAAATACCAAATTAACCTAGTCTTTAGTAATGGATCTATGGCCTTGATTGTCATTAACATGAAAATTTGAAAGGTAACTAATTATTTATGTCAATAAATAGTTGAGAAAAGGCTGGATGATTATCATTATGGTACTTTAATATACTTCAAATCCTCCATGTTAATTAGTCAATCTATCTTGATGATATATATATATATATAAGATATAATACACTACAATTACATGCATAGTGTTGTTTGTATTAGTTTGGTAAACATGATATCTATGGCCATGCTTTCTACACTAACAATATTATGCTTTTGAATACAGCTAGGCTAGATATATCAAACTAGGCTTTAGAAACACTCACAAAATATAGGAGTCGAAAAATGAAAGGAAAAAAAAAAAGATAATACAGAGGAATTTGTGGACCTTGCTATGATATATTTGCTTAGCTCAAACTAGGTTGATCCTCAATCAAAGTGTGATAATTATTGAACATGCACACATAGAGATTTTAAGGTGTTGATCAATCTTAAAACATGCCAAAACCACAGCCATTTGACATCCAATGAATCAAACAATTAGACAAGGCAATGAATGATTTCGTGTAAGGCACATCATGTGATCCTTACTGACCAGGGGTTTAAACATAAATAACTAGTCTTATATCATGCACTACTCTTTTATTAAGCCTAGGAAGGACATCACATTTGAAATGGATAACTAAATCTTTACATCTACAACTTAGACTATTATTTTTAATACTAGGAATTCCCTCAGAAAGATTTTTCTGCGGTTCCTTATGGTGAGCACAATTAGCAAGACTATAGCATGGCCAATTATTACAAACTCTTATACAAAATTGTGTTATCAACACAAAGGTATGTGATGTTTTGAATTAAGTTCATATATGAAAAGTTGTAATTATTTACACTCCTTATCAAAAAAGAAAGGGAAAACAATTTACAACCTGCATGGTTCAAAAAGAAAGGGAAAACAATTTACTACCTGCATAGTTCAAAAACTCAGTTCTGGATTTTGTCACAGCTCTGTCAAATGGGATCAATTTTTCAAAATTATTGTTTTAGTTTCAGCACAAATTCAAATTTAGAAAAAAAGACTAGGAATAGGAAACCTTAAAAAATGATAGCAAAAACCATTTATAATAAGATAATCCTTTAGTACATTTTTTTTGTGGTACCCGTATAGTTTCAGACCTGTATCTCTCAAGTCTAAAATATTGTTAAAAAGAATCAGACTCAAAAAAAAAAAAAAAAAAAAAGAAAAAAAGAAAACGAAAATACAAGCTAAAAAAACATATAGGGCACCAAATGTAAATCATACCATGTTATTTAGTTGTTATACCAAATATGTGAAAAATTGTTGAAATAACAATTTTTTAATATTTCCATTATCATCCTTAATGAATTTCAATTACTTTGTGATGTTTTAATAAATATAGCTAAGATCTGTATGATCTTGCTCGGTTTCGGCAAACTAAAAGCTTGAATAGGAAATTAACAAAAATATATATAATCTGCTTCTCTTGAAATTCTGGCAGAATAACAGCGGCTTTTTCCAATGTACTTAAATCAAGCGCTTTTGAGTTCAATATTACTTTAATGCTTCTTAAAGAGCTACTTCAGCCTAGTAGTAGTGAAATTTGAGCAGAAAACACTTAAAATATTGAATTAGCTGAAATTAACTGATATTGAACAGTTATTGCTGAAATTAGCTAAAGGCATCAAAAATCATTGTTTAGATATGTTTCAACCCAAACTATGTATGTATTTATGTATCAAGCAAGACTTTAATTGTAATTCTTTTTAGATATATACTCTTTCTAGTTCTCTCTCCAACGTAAAAACTAAGACAAACACACAATGACAACATGCTTATTAGCGTTCATTACCACTCATTGGTAACAGAGAGAAATGCTTCAATTAATGACCAAAGGCCTACCAAATTTATCATACACGATAGTACATTGTCTTAAAATGAGAACGTAGCAGAACGAGGGGGAATCAAGTTATTTTACTATTGAAGGCTTACTTTGTTTCATGGAATTATATTGATTTCTCAAGGCAAGAATACAATCTATCCCTTTATTTGAACATAATGTCACGTGTGAGATTTTTTTAAGCAAAACCATCATTGTTGTTGGTTGTGGGTCTCGACTCATGCAGTTGGACCACCTACTCATACTCAACTCAACTCAATTCATCTAAGCCTTTTCCCAACTACATGGGGTCGGCTACATGAATCCGCTTCCTCCACTCTACTCTATTCAGGAGAAAATCAATATTCAAATTATAAATAGTTATATCGTTTTTAATTATTTTTGTTCATGTTAGTTTAGGTCTACTCTACCTCTATCCTTATTATGGATTGTTAAAATATCACTCTTTTTAATTGGAACATCTAAAGGTCTTCGTTGTATATGTCCAAACCACCATAATCAATTTTCTCTCATTTTATCTTCAATTGGGGCTACTCCTATCATTTTTTTATATGTTTATTTCTAATTCTATCTTTTAAAGTTTTACCACATATCCATCTTAACATATGTATTTTGTTACACTTAATTTATTCATATGTTTTTCAGTATTGCCCAACACACTGTTCTATATAGCATAGTTGCCTAATAGCGGTTTTATAGAATTTTTCTTTAAATTTTAATGGGATGCGCTGATCATACAATACTCTCGAAGCACTCCTCCACTTATCCATCCTACTTTAACTCTATGATTCACATCTTTACCTAATTCACCTTCTTGCTTGATAATTGATTCCAAATATCTAAATTTTTTACTCCTTGGTATCTCTTGGCTTGCAATCTTCACCGTTTCTTCATTTGTATTTCTACTCCCACTAAAATTATATTTCATGTATTCAATTTTAGTTCTACTAATCTTAAAACCTTTAAATTATAAAGCCTCTCTCCAAATCTCTAGCTTAGCATTTACTCCAGATTTAATTTTATCAATCACCACTATATCATCTGCAAATAACATACACCATGGGATATCATTTTGAATATGTTTGATTAATTCATCCATAACTAATACAAAAAGATATGGACTTAAGGCAGATCCTTGATGTAAGCCTACAATAATTGAAACTCACCAGTTTCTCTTATTATTTTTTTAACAATAGTTATTGCTCTATCATATATATCTTTTATCAATTCTATGTACCTTTTGGTAACTTTTTTTTCTCTAAAACCCACCATATTATTTCTCTAGGTACTCTATCATATGCTCTCTAAGTCAATAAAAACCATATGAAAGTCTTTTTTTTCCTATACTTCTTCATCAATCTTCTTAATAAATAAATAGCTTCCATGGTTGATCTTCCAAGCATAAATCCAAATTGATTATTTGACACCAAAGTTTTAGCTCTTATTCGATTTTATATTACTTTCTTCCATAATTTCATTGAATGACTCATCAGCTTGATCCCTCTATAATTTGCATAATTTTGAATATCTTTTTTTATTTTTGTATATGGGTATTAATATGCTTTTTCTCCAATCATCTGACATTCTTTTAGTTGCTACAATCCTGTTAAATAAATTTGTAAACCACATGACTCCAATTTATCCTAAGCCTTTTTAAACTTCAATAGGAATCGCACCTGGCCCTAATACCTTTGCATTTTTATTTTACTCAAAGCCTTTTTAACCTCAAGCATGCTAAATCTACGAAAAAATTTATGTTCATGTGTTACTCCTAAGTTATCACATTCTTCTACCCTTAAATTTACTAAATTATTTTTATTTAATAATTTATTAAAATATTTTTTCATTGTTCTTTTATCTCTTCTTTTATTAAGACTCTTTTATCTTCATCCTTAATACATTTAATATAGTCCAAATCTTTTGTTTTTTTTCCTCTTAGTTTTGCTAGTTTATATAGTTTTTTCACTTTCTTTCATATCTAGTCTATTATAAATCATCATAGGCTTTAACTTTGGCATTACTTACCGCTTTTTTAACTTCTTTCTTTGCATCCCTATACTTTTTAAGACTTTTTTCATCCCTAGCCTCTTGCCAAATTTTGTAGTTTGTTCTTTTAATCTTGATGGCAGCTTGAACTTCCTCATTCCACCATCAAGTTTTCTTCCTATTAATCTACTCCTTTTTATTCTTTAGAACTTCTTTTGTTATGTTTTTTATGCATTTAGTTTCTTTTTTCCATATTAAGTTAAGATCAATATCTATATTCATAGTTATTACTCTTACTAACTTCTCTTTAAATAATTCTAGTTTTTCTCCTTTTAAATTTCACCATTTAATTGTTGGATTAATAGTTTTACGTTTTACTCTAGATTTCATTTTTATCCATTGTCTGCTACCACTATCCTATTGTGTGGTTAAACTTTCTCCTACAATAACTTTACAGTTTTTGCATGATATTTTATCTACCTTCTTAATTAAGAAAAAGTTTATTTGACTTTTATTAAATCCACTTTTAAATGTTATTAAATGTTCATCTTGCTTTTTGAAACAGTGTTTGCTATTGTTAGATCATACGCCACTGCAAAATCTAATAAGCTCACACCCGCTTCATTCCTATCTCCAAATCCATATCCTCCATGTACCGTTTTATATCTATCTCTCTGTTTTCCTACATTTCCATTAAAATCTCCTTCCATATATATCTTTTCTTCTTGTGGTATTTCTTGCATTACTTCATCTATGTCTTCCAAAAATTGTATCTTAGTTTGTTGGTCTAATCCTACTTATGGTGTATATGCACTTATTATGTTAATTATATTATTCTTAATTATAAGTTTTAGTGATATAATCCGGGCTCCTTTCTTAGTTACCTTAACAACATATTCCTTAAAATTCCTGTCTATAATTATTCATGCTCCATTTTTATTTTTATGTTTTTTAGTATAATATAATTTATATTATGTATTCTCTATTTCTCTAGATCTTTCAACTACCCTTTAGTTTCTTATAAGCATATTATATTTACTTTTCTCCTAATCAAAGTATCCACTATTTTCATAGCTTTATCTGTTGGTGTTCCTATCTTCCAAGTTGCTACTCTGTGCTACCTATCATGGCCTAACTTCTTTATTTGCACTCATCTGCAGTGCAGGAACCCTTGCCCATTTTTCGAAACATCTGGAGGCAAATGCAATGCGTCTCTTAACGGGGACGTCCTAGTCCTTCATATAGTTTAATTTAGTAGATTCATTTTTAAGGGATCTGATAAGTTTTACGCTAACTGTCAGTTACCTAACGCAACCCTCCTCCTTTACCCGAGCTTGGGACCGGCCTTGGTAGAGTTTGGACCACCTACTCATGTTTATTTTAAAAAAAAACGATAAAGGGTAAAAAGGGGAAAGATGGGCTGATGGCATTTTGGATGTCTTTGGCAGGCCGGTTTTGGGGGGGGGGGGGGGGGGGCATGGCGGGGCGGGGAGAGGAAATCCTAGACTTTGCTAGAATATTGGATGGTGATCTTAGATATGATCTAACTTGAAATTCAGGTGATGAATTCTGATTTTCTTAAATCTACTCACTTGATGATTTTTCTTTTTTTATTTGCTAAAATCCTCTCGATAGGTGATAGTATTGATATATGGTGATCTCTAGCTTTGCAAGAAAGACATTGTATATTCCCATTACTTTCAAAATAGTGGAAGTTTTGCCTAAGCTATGTCAGGTGACTTTTATCCTCCACATTGGAGGGATTTGATGTTAAAAATAGAAGTTTCACCAAAATCAGGTCCCATGGTTTTATCCTCCATATTGGAGGGATTCCACATTAAAATTTTACACCACTCTTGTGGGTTGTTAAATTATTCTTTATCATTGATTATTGGTGTTATGGCTTGATTGTTAGTGTTTGGTTTTCAAAATTCTGACACCCTATTGATTCACACAGAGGGAAAAGTATTTATTTGTGTAGAAGATCTTTCCCTATTAGTATTTTCCTATAATGATATGGTCAAGGAGTTGGCCTCCAAAATTCTGAAGCCTATGTTGAACCAGAGAAAACTCCTGATGAGCAGCCATTTAAGTGGAGTGCCAAATCACTGATCCATGATTTTGATGTTAGATGACTAATGTGTGGCATTACATATTAAGTGACATAACAATTTTTAAGTCATGGATTATCAACATGCCAAGATATGAGCATCTACAAATTAGCTGACCTGATTTATGCATTGCCACCAAAATAACAGTGTCAATAGGTAAGTGCCATTCTTTCCAATAAAGATGCTAGAAGAGTAACCAAAAAGAGTTTAAATAAGTGCCATTCTTCATAGTCAATTTTGCATTTATCTCAAAATTCTCATTTGTTTTCTTCTACCAGTTTTATTGTGCAAGAATTTAAATATTTTCATGGATTAATAATATAAAACAAAAAAGAGGCCTAGAACCACTCACGCAACGTTCTAAAACCAGCACTACACTAAAAACTAAAGTTGCCAGTCTTGGCAGGAGGTACCAGTCTTTGTATGAGGGACCATTCCAGTAGCTTATTATCCATATGGAACAGGTCAGCACTGTACATCCCTACACCAAGCAGCAAAATAGCTGCACCACATGATAATATAATGTCATATCGAGCCTCTGAACTACACCATCATGGTACTAGATCAGCATGTACACTCCATTAGAGACTTCACTAAATCTCAGCCAAATCAATGAAAAGATAAAACAAAGGCAAATCAAGAACAACTATAGTGAGGAGGAAAAAATGCCAAACGGTTTGCCTTTATTTTAAACTAAATATATAAGTGAAACATGACTTCAGAACTATACATGCAATCTCACAAATTGTCACAAAAAAACAAAAAAAAAAAAAGCTTGAGTATCAAAAGCTGCTATGAGCTAGGGAGTTACCATAGTGTAAAGAATTATTCCCGAAAAATAATCCCTTTCATTAAATGCTTCTTCTCCACATTTTTTGTAATCTGAGACTTTATTTTCATCTTGACATTTACCCTATTCATTAAGTAAACTTGAGTTAGTAAATGAGATAAAAGGCATTATATAACAACTAGTCACCACAATCAGATAAAAGAATGATCCATCAAATATGCAGTTCTTTACAAGTAGTTCTCGAGATAATCTAGAAATTGACAATGAAAAATATTAAAATAAAATGGAACTATGTGAAGAAACTAGAATACTCAACTCAACTCAACTCAACTCATCTAAGCCTTTTCCCAGCTACATGGGGCTACATGAATCTGCTTCCTCCACTCTGCTCTATTCAGGACTAAGTCGACACTCAAATTACAAATAGTTATATCTCTTAATTATTTATGTTAGTTTAGGTCTAACTTTACCTCTATCATTACCATGTGAAGAAACTAGAATGATTAGAAGAAATCCAACAAACTGTCCAATGAACTAAAAAATAAAAAACAGTAACTAATATATTGCACAGAATCAACCAAAAACTACTCAAATCCAACAACTGCAACCATCTTTCATCACATCTAGAAATATAATGTTGAAACCCTTGCTTTGGGAGATTTCTAGGAAACCAGCTGCTAGATGTGATTTACCCAAATGCATTCATGTCTTTGCAAATTTGTATCATTATATGTAAGCTTTTAAATCTCATAGGATGGGGGCCATCCCAATTTTTCCATGGAATGGGACGTAGTACCATCCCACCTCATTCTGACATTTTGGATGGGCATTGTCCCAAGATACATTAATTGGGATACTGGGATATTGGGATAATGGCAAGATGGTCCCATCAGTGGGCCTGGAAAATCCTAATGTCCCATGGAGAAATTGATCATATGTACCAATATGTGAAATTGATATTTGCAACCAATATCATAGAGCAAGATTCTGCACAACTTTGTTGTGAGTAACCACACAGCTAAAAATAAGCAATTTTGACAAAATCATTAATTGTATTGCATTGATTCTGTCAATATTTATGGTGGTTAATCCAGCCAAGGACTTTAGAATCTAAGTTTTGAATAGCATCTCTTCATCATTGTTAGCAAGTTAATTGGGGGAGCATAAATTGCATTCATTCAAATAGAAATTAATAGCTAAATTTGAAACTTCATCATATATAAATCATTGAGTTACAAACAAGTTGTGTCATCTAGAGTTTTATTTAGTACTGTTCCTGAGCGAGATACCCCATTGGATTTCCACATGCTATTGTGTTGAGCACTTGTTATTTCCGCTGCTACATATCTAGGTAATATTAGTTGAGAATGTATAGATGGACATATTTTTACGTCAGTTAAATTACAGAACATCCAATCCTCTCAAATCCCAAGTCTACTGATGTAAGCATTCAAATGGTATAGAACAAGATCTATTATACTGATAGGTGCCACCCTGTATCAACTATAGGTATGGTATGATACCCAGGTTTGATTTAGTATGAACCAAACTGGTCCGAACTGAGTAGAATCACCCCATGCTACCTAATATTGACTTGTACACCATCAGAATTCAGGCAGTACAATGATTAGGAGTAAAAAAAATATTGGGACCCTATCTCTGCATGAGTACAGTCAGTAATATACTAACTGAACCATATCAAACCAGTAATATACCAATATGGTTCTTGGTACCAGTTTTACAGACCTTAGTATAGAACATTGGATGGGTAGTAAAGATCAACTTCAAGTTCTTCCTTTTTAGTCTTAGTAATTCATGCAATCTGATGTAACATGCCACAGAAGATTCATCATCATAAATCACAGAATAAAATTTCCTGAAACAAATATTCCATCTTGTAAGTAAGAATGAGACCTTGATGCATGCATCAAGTATTTTCAGAATAAAATTAGTACGATAATAATATATGAGAGCAATAATAATAATAGTTTTCCCTCCTTTTTTTTTTTGGTTTTTCAGTGCAGTTGGGGGTGGGGGGCAATGAGGTGAGCTGGGGGAGGGGGCTAAATGTAAGAAACGAGAAAGCCAAATGAGAAATTGCACACCTTTTGTTCAGGAACTTTTGATCTTAGATCAGTAATAATTCCATCAACGCTCCACTCTGGCACACATGAAATGGGTGATGTTGAAGGAAAAGAATTTCAACATCATGTCGTTTACCAAATACTGCAGCAAGTTCAATTGGCTTCAGTCCACCCTGAAATTAACAGAAAAACTGATGAATGATAGAGATGAGTTTCATAATGCATGCAACATCATATTCTCTGTACAGCACAACAATGTATCTCAGCATGCTAGTATTCTGCAGGTATTCAAGCACCAGGGTGTTGCAGAAGCACAAGGGAGGAGGGAAGTCAAAGTATAGTTTCCATTGGCCATAAAATTCCAGGATTCTTGTAATACGCCCCCACTGTTGGGGTTTAGTCCCTGATGAACAGCAGTGGATTCCCTGTTGAATAAGAACCAAGGATTTCTAATCCTGTTACCAATTATCAGATTGTTACTGTCCTTGAATCCTTTGAACCGGAGTTCAAACCACCACAACCCTTCTTACTTCCTGAATTTATTTTATTAAATCCTTTTGTTGATTTTCTTGGCTGGAGCTCTCTCCCTCTTCCCCCCTCCACCGTGCGTGCGCTCTTCCGTGAAGATCTTCACGTGGACTTCCATGTGTTCTCCCAGAAAGTTATCCTCGGTCAATAAAGCCTCGTCCACAGAAGCCTTTGTAAAACCCACCAAGAAACCGCCTTAAGAACAGAGCTATCACGTCCGGAAGGATCCCGTGCCTTTCCTGGAAACGACTCTCCCACAAAGCAATGCGTTCTTGGATCCCACCGCTTCTTTCTCTTGGCCCCTCCACAAGATCCCACGGCTAGACCACAAATTGCTGGAATTAATTCCTCCCACATTGGAATTAATTCCTAATTCCTCCCATGAAGAGACTCCTCGTCTTCGGAATTAATTCCAATTAATTCCTCTACTTTCTTGCTTCCAAAATTTCCAAAGAACCGTGGAATCCTCACGCGTCCGCTTCCGTCACGTACATGAGGACGTGGACGTTCTCTTCACCTTCCTTCCACGTGATATTGGAACCCGGAAGAGGGAGAAGAGGAGATAGGGAGGAGAAGATAGGGCTGCGGCCCTACGATGAGAGAAAGGAATTTCTGGGAGAAAAGAATATGTTCTCTCTTCTATCCAAACCCTAGCGACTAGAGGTTAAATACATCCACGAGGTGGGCCAGGCCCAGACTCAACAAAACTCGCATGAGATTAAACTAATCCCGAAGCCCGTGTACACCCGTGACTTGATTTAATCTCAATCCTTGGACTCAAACCTAGCCCAATACAAGTTAGCCCCCGTGGGCCTTGACAGCACCACACCAGGCCCAACAATCTCCACCTTGGTGCTTTCAAGGCCTCAACATGTCCGCCATGTCCGCCATATCCATCAGCTGCAATCCCTACGAAGTTGTTCCGTGAAAGAACCTTGGTCGATGCATTGCTGGGTTCTCCTTGGTATGTACCTTCACCAGCTCCACTCCACCTTCTTCCACCAGCTCTCTGTAGTCAAAACCTTCCTTCCGAAAGTATCCTCTGGCCGCTAGTCCTGCCTTGTACCTGATACCTCCTTGCTCTGAAGGCCCTTTCTTGCGCTGATAAACCCATTTGCAATCAATGGGTTTCTTTTCTTGTGGCAGCTGGATCACCTACCACGTGCCAGTCCTGTAGAGAGACTGCATCTCCTCTGTTATAGCCTGCATCTTCTGTCATAGCCTGACCCACCTATCTCTATTCTGGCTGACCTGGCTCTCCACAACCTCCTCATAGGTGTAAGGGTCTCCATTCGATGTCATCAGGGCATATGACACCGAATCCTCGAAGCCGTATCGAACTAGTGTCGCACGTTCCTTCTGGGCCTATGCAGTGCGATCCCAGTATCAGTTCCCTGTCCAGCTATATCCTCCTGAGTCCTCTGCTCAGCTGTATCATGCTGAACTTCCTAGCTTTTGACCCCTCTGTCAGTCCTCTCCACCTGAATTTCAAATCCTCCTGGTCCACTAGCAAATGGCATGACTGTGTAGGAGATCATCTGACCAGTGTTACTGTATTCCACCTCCTGTAGTTTCTGCTATGCATCTGTACCATCTCTTTTCCAAAGGATCGAGCTCTCATCGAAGGTCACATCTCTGCTAATGAAAACCTTCTTCTCCAAGGGGACCCACAGCCGATACCCCTTGATTCCATGCGGGTAACCTAGGAACAACATCTTCTTAACCTAGCGTCCAACTTACTCCGCTCCCCAACACCAACATGCACATATACCGTGCATCCAAACACCCTCAGATGTTTCAGGCTTATCTTTCCTCCAGACCATATCTCCTCTGGAATACCTCCATCCAACCTGGTGTGCGGTGACCAATTGACCAAGTAGCTGGCTACACCTACTGCGTCAACCCATAACATCTTTGAAACCCTGCTTGTAGCCTCAAGCACCTTGCTTTTTTCAACAGTATTCTGTTCATTCTCTCAGCCACCCCTTTCTGTTGAGAAGTTCTCATTACCGAGAAGTACTTTTGATGCCTCACTCCTCACAAAATCTTTGGAACTCCCTGCTGGTGTATTCTTCGCAATTGTCTAACCTTAGACACTTCACATTCCTACCCTGCTCCCTCTCCACCTCAGCCTTCCAGATTCTGAACTTGGTGAAGACCTCTAATTTCTCCTTCATGAAGTAGATCCACTGTTTTCCTAAGAAATCATCTATCACGGTAAAGTAAATAAGTATCTAGCCATATTCCTTGCAGAAATTGGGGCTGGTCCCCAGACATCCATGTGTACTAACTCTAGGGGTTCTGCACTCCTAGTTATGCTGACCAAGAATTACACACTCCTCTGCTTCCCCATCTGACATGGCTCACAGATCTCCATGACTCCACCACTCAGGTCCGGAAGTAGTCCTCTCTTGCTCAGTTCTTTCATCCCCCTATCTTCCATGTGGCTTAGGCGGTAATGCCACATCCTGTACACATTCCGAGGATCCTGTTCCACAGTTGCTGCCTCAGATTTTTTGTCACCACAAAGCCCTCCAACCTGTATAGGTTGTTCTCCAGCCTTCTTCTCATCACCATCATAGCTCCATTGGAGATGTTCAGAACTCTAATCCTGGTATGACTGCTGAAACTATATCCAGTCTGCTCCAGGCACCCCAGTGACACTAGATTTTTCTTGAGTTCTGGGACATGCTTCACGCTAGTAAGAGTGTGCACCATGCCATCAAACATCTTCACCCTCACTATGCCAATCCCTATCACCTTGCAAGGGTGATCATCTCCAAAGCCACACACCCTCATCAACCACTGTGTAAGTACTGAACCACGACCGGTTGAGAGTGTAATGATGAAAACATGCTGAATCCAAGGTCCACATCTCTGTACTGTGACTGTGACCAGCTGATACCACCAAGAGATCATCCTTCACCTCCTGGCCTGTAACTGTGCTGACAAATTCAGATCCTCTCTTTTCTTTCTTTTTCAACTTAGGACAGTCTCTTTTAAAATGTCCTACCTCACCATACTTGTAGCACTTAGCCTTCTTGGACTGTAACCTTCCCCTAGGCCTGCTCCTGTCTCTGCCTCTGCCTCTGCCTAACCTTTTTCCAACTGATAGACCCTCCTGGGGAATAGCTTTCTTGATCATCCTCTCCCTCTGCTCATTCGTCCGAAGCACCGAGACAATATCTTCATAGAATAATGTCTCCTTCCCGTAGAGCAGCGTCGTGACCAATGAGTCATGTGATATGGGCAGCGAACATAATAGCAAAAGTGCCTTATCTTCCTCCTCCATCTTGACCCTGACATTCAGCAATTCATTGCTCATCTGATCGAACACCTGGATGTGGCCTAGCACATCTCCACCTTCTGACATTCGAAGGCTGTAGAGGAGCTTCTTCAACATCAACTTGTTTCACATGTTCTTCCCTATATAGAGGGCTTGCAACTTCGACAAGAGTCACTTCGGGGTCTTCTCCTCTAGCACTGAATAAAGGACTGAATCCGCCATATATTCCTTGATCATTAACATGCCTTCTTTTCCAACGACATCCACTGCTTATCTATCATCCCATCTGGCCTTTCCTCCAAAGCCAGATCTAAACCCAGCTGCACAAGAAGGTCCTATATCCGAACTTTCCATATGGAGAAACTTCTCTTCCCATCAAACTTTTCAAAATCTATTTTTATGCTACTATCCATGGCGATATTTCAACCAAAATAAAGCACAAAAATAAATTCTAGAAAATTAAGAAGTACCTTGATGGACCTTGTTGAAATTGTTTCAACCCTTTGAAGATCTCCAAACAACTTATTCTTGTTCCTGAACTAGCCTTTAAGATCTCCAAACAACTTCTTGTTTCTGAACCAGGCTCTAATACCACTTGTTGGGGTTTAGTCCCTGATGAACAGCAGTGGATTCCCCATTGAACAAGAACCAAGGATTTCTAATCCTGTTACCAACGATCAGATTGTTACTGTCCTTGAATCCTTTGAACTGGAGTTCAAACCACCACACCCCTTCTTACTTCCTAGATTTATTTTATTAAATCCTTTTGTTGATTTTCTTGGCTAGAGCTCTCTCCCTCTTCCCCCCTCCACCGTGCGTGCGCTCTTCCATGAAGACTCTTCACGTGGACCTCCACGTGTTCTCCCAGCAAGTTATCCTTGGTCAATAAAGCCTCGTCCATGGAAGCCTTTGTAAAGCCCACCAAGAAACCGCCTTAAGAACAGAGCTATCACGTCCGGGAGGATCCCGTGCCTTTCCTGGAAATGGCTCTCCCACAAAGTAATGTGTTCTTGGATCCCACCGCTTCTTTCTCTTGGCCGCTCCACGAGATCCCACGGCTGGACCACGAATTGCTGGAATTAATTCCTCCCACATTGGAATTAATTCATAATTCTTCCCATGAAGAGACTCCTCATCTTCGGAATTAATTCCCAATTAATTCCTCTACTTTCTTGCTTCCAAAATTTCCAAAGAACCGTGGAATCCTCACGCGTCCGCTTCCGTCATGTACATGAGGACATGGACGTTCTCTTCACCTTCCTTCCACGTGATATTGGAACCCGGCTGCTTCTTCGAAAACAATTGAGGAAGAGGAAGAAGAGGAGATAGGGAGGAGAAGATAGGGCTGCGGCCCTACGATGAGAGAAAGGAATTTCTAGGAGAAAAAAATCTGTTCTCTCTTCCATCCAAACCCTAGCGACTAGAGTTTAAATACATCCACGAGATAGGCCAGGCCCAAACTCAACAAAAACTCCCATAGACTAACCCAATGAGATTAACTAATCCCCAAGCCCGTGTACATCCATGACTTGATTTAATTTCAACCCTTGGACTCAAACCCAGCTCAATACAAGTTAGCCCCCTGGGCCTTGACAGTACCACACCAGGCCCAACACCCACCCCACCCACCCCCCCAAAAAAAAAAAGGTCCCACACTGAATGAAAAAGAAAAGTTTGAAGTATTTATAACTCAACTTTACCTACTACCAATTAACTTACACTCGAGTTTCTAGGGCCACGTAGTTTCGGCCTACTAACAGGGGGCTATATCAGAGGCGATCCGAGTATATGAAAGTTGGTGGGCATAAGAAAAGGACTACCATGAGATGATGGAAGAGTCCCGTCATGGTATGGAGCTATCTTTGCAGCACCAATGACTTAGTTTGGGATAGATTTTGGTTAGCTTATGGCGTGCGACAAGGACATTGCATTATAAGGGGAGAGATTGTAATATCCCCTCAGAAAAAGTCTCACACCAGATAGGAAAGAAAAGTTTAAAGTACTTATAACTTAAGTTCTCCTATTACTAATTAACTTGCACTCAAGTTTTTAGGGCCACATGCTTTTGGCTCACTAACAAGTTAATTGGGCGAGCAGGTGGTCTTGGGGCATTACAATTCTTATCATAATGACTCCCAAGAATTAAAGCACACCGTTCTTGGCTCTCAAGTTTCTAATGATAATAATACTGGCAGTCTCTGTCAATATCATTATATCAATACTTACCAATACCATCAAAAGCACACTGTTCTTGGCTCTCAAGTTTTCCATAGTGAATCCATAATTACCATTACCTTTTACACCACCTTATCATTTGATGCATGTGACATCTATTTGTTGTGTAAGCACTATTTGCGCTACTAAGTTCAAGAGATGACAATATCAGACGAGAAAGTTCCTGGATGCATTGTTATTTGTTCAAGTTCATAGGATGGATTTTGTTTAGGATCAACCAGAGATGACAATACTAGAAGAGAGAGTTCCTGCATGCATTGTTATTTGCTAAAGTTCATAGGATGGACTTCGTTTAGGATCAACCAAAGAGAAAGCATGACATCAAAGCTGAGGCATGGCTGGCGCACCAGCACTCCTCAAGTCAATTGATATATCGTATTATCAATGTTAGGTTCACATGTTTGGTTTCTGTGGTTTCTGCTAAACTGACACGCAAGGCAAAATAATAATATTCATAATCACAGCCCATATTGAAAAAGTTGAAGAACATGTACGGTAAAGAAGTTTAGAGGACCAAGAGCAGGAGAGGAAACAATAAACAGGAAAAATACACGAGAACTTACTGCACTATGGATATTTGGGTCAGCCCCAGCTTTCAGCAACAATTCAATAATCTCAGTCAAGCCGCCATGAGCTGCCAACCCTAAGGAATTTACTCCATGGGAATTATTATCATTCACATCAGCACCAACCTACATGAACAGAAATACCTAATAAATTGTTTAGAAGAATTCATCACATGGCAGAAGTAAACATCTGTTTGCTCTCTGCATCTGTTTGCTCTGTCTGACAAACTCTGTTTTTTGTAGTGCTACCACATGCAATTTGTTTGGGAAATTTAGCGAGCAAAGATATTACACCATCAATTATTTTACAGCTTCTACAAGGTATCTAATTAGAAAGCAGGCTTCTGCAGGCCAAAGGTCTGAAATTCTCCAATTTCATTTACAATAAGGAGGCATTTGGTTTATGAAATTTTTCAAGATTCCCAGCAATTTTTGAGTGGCACTGTCACATTGCTACATTTGGTTCGATAGTATTTTTAGTGGCAATTTCAATATTGTAAAAAGGTTTATAGGCATTTAAGATAGATTTGAGAATCAAATTACCCACAAAATGTGATAATCTGATTCCCCACCAAAGGGTTAGATAATCTCAGAGCCAATAGGTACAAATCTTCATCATTTGTTTTTCAAGATTTTTCCTCAAAATAAAGCATCATTTAGGCAAGAGGGAGAGACCATTTATATATATATATATCAAAATTTTAATTAAAATTTTATTACATATTAATATAAATTAAAAATTATTATGTTTAATTATATATAATAACTCATTAGTTCAATATAATTATGTTTATATTTATTAAAATAATTATAGTATTTTTATAATAATATATTAAAATTTTAATATTGTATAATAATATAATATTAAATGTATCATATAATTAATATAATTTAATAATTAATTAAATTATTCTTAAAATAATATTACATTATTATTTTATTGTATTTATTTATAATAATAAATAGAATATACTATGAATATATATATTTTGTAATATATATCATATTTTGTTAATATACAAATATAGTTATAATTATTATAAATTATATATTAATTTATACTATATGTAGAATTATTTCTATATTTTATTTTTAATTTATCATATAATTAATATAGCTTAATAAATTTATTAAATAATTATTATTGCAATAATATTACATTATTATTTTATATTTTATTTATTATATATAAGAATGGTATATATTATGAATATAATATTATATATATATAATATATTAATATTTTTGTTAATACAATAAATATATAGTTGTTATTATGGTAATTATATATTAATTATGATAGGATAAGTATTATCATTATTACCAATAATATTTTGTAATATTTAATTTTAATAAATAGTTATAATAATTATTTTATAATATATATGTATATTATTTATGATATTAATTTTTATAATATATTTTAAATAATATTTATATTAAAATATAATATATATATATAACTATAATAATTATATCATATTTATAATATATTCTATTATTGTGTGTTAATTATATTTATATAATTAATAATAATAATAAGTTGTATCATATTGTATAAAAAATATAATTAATTATATATTTTTATATATATATATTATATTTGAAAATATTACTGTACTTTAATTTCTTTTCAATTTGGAAATAGGAGCATTTTGAAATTTTAATGTGCTTTCCACCTAACTTCGTAGTACTCTATGTTATCAACCAAACATGTCAATGTGAAATACTTAGTAATTTCCAATCAGATTACTGCATAAACCAAAACATGGGTATCCTACATACTCAGACTTTTAAATTTTAAGAATCACATGCCTGATAATGTGATGCCAGAATGAAATCTTGCAATTTATGAGACAAATGTCCCCTAAAGATCTTAAGAATAGCAGATCATCTTATAAATTCCTTCATTTGCTGAAGTTCTTTGTGGCCGTCCAACTGAATGGTCATCTAGATGATGAAAGATCCAGGCCTATTTTTGTATAACCATCTTTCTGCTAATTAGATGGATATCATCAGAGCTAAATGAATCAGCATAGAACTCTCATTCCTCTAAGTGGCGGACATTTTCTTACAATGGCTTTACAAATTCCAAAACATGGTATCTGATTACTACATATCATTCAGATTTGCCTATAAAATTTTTCTGGATTTATCATCTGTCACAACTTGTCAAGTGTGCAATCCAGTCTAGCAAGAAGTTCCATGGAACCAAACAGCGATCCCAATCAATAGTAGATGATTTTTCAATTATACTTCAGGTCAAAACCCATCAAATGTGCGATATTAAAGCATTCAGGGCGAACAAACTTCAGTTCAGGGCGAACAACATCTTTACCTAATAAGTTTCTCCACACATTGCAGTGAGCCAGCAAGAATAGCCATCATCAATGGTGTAAAGCCATTGAGCGAAACCTTCCTGGGCTGGTAGAAGCAACTTGAAGTAAATAAATTGACAAATACCTTCAACAAACTAAAATATAGAAAAGAATTTCTGCTGCAGAAATAATGTTTGATGTATGATAACTACACATGCTTGATATATCAGGTCTTTCCACATAACTAGTTACATATCTTATGGCTAAAACAGGCAAGATGGTAACTGTTATAAGCCCCAAAGAGAATTTAACACATAGGATAAAGATAACCATATCCTCTCTGAAGGGCTTACCAGAACTTCCTTCCATCTATCCTACTTTGAAAACTAATGCCATTTGTGCTACTTTGACTATGTGTCAGATGAAACAATATTGTATGTTTCTTGTGGTTCATGCTAATCCAAGAATTTCTTTAAAAAAATTTTGGGTGCAGAAAAGTTATTGTTAGCAACTTCTTTGGCTGCAGAAAAGTTATTATTAGTTAGCAGACTTGTCGATGTTGGTATGCTAGTTTTTTCCCACCATCTCATTTTTACTTGAAAATTTGCTCAAGAAAGATGATTACACCATAAATAATTTGGAGATTTAACCTAGTTGGATAGTCAGCATGACCCTTGTTCTTGAACTGTTTGCATCACATGTAAACCAATTATCAGCCAAGATACTTTGATCAAATGATGAGTCAGCCAAAATTAAGTCAATTGATTAAATGATAATTATGGAAAAGATGCATGGAAACACTAAAGCTGGAAAATTGTAGCTCACACAAGCAAAGTTGCAAAAGGAAAGTTATACACAGGAACAGCTACCAAACAAAAGTAAATGACTACCAGGAGCCTACCATATTTTCTGTTAGTCACTTCAGGAGAGTCTGTTATACATATTCTGTGGAATCCCAATTAGCAAAATACTTGGCCAGTTGACAATACCCTTCTCTATCTGTGATAAATCCTAAAGAATGCTTTGACTTATTTAATTCTTATAGAAGAGATCCTACCTAAAAGTACCAATTTATGTAAAAACTCCAGAAATCTGATACCATCATTGCAGAGATCTATAAAAAGAGTAGAATAATGAATAAGGCAAAGGAAGAAGAATAAATTGAAACAGGAAAATGATGCCTCATCTAGTCATTTTAGTGAAAAATCCGATGCTTTGTTTTTTTTAAAAAAAATACAAGAAGATTAGTTGTACCTTTACTAATGGATCATGCTCATTACATTGACTTGAAAATAAGAAAGAAAAATAAAGAAGAATAAGAAATCAAAAATCTTGAGTTGAATTAATAAATCATCTGTCACCAGTTGATTTAATAAATCTATCCTACTAAACTTTATGGAATTCATTGGAGGAATTGCTCAAATATCCAATCAAAACATGGATCTAAGTTACTCCATCGGTAAAATCAAGAAATCCATGTTAAAGTTACAGCCAGCATAGTTGTTTGTTGCATCAGACCCAAAACAAGTTCCAAATATGTGCAAATATAATAACTGCTACATATCTCTTCCATACAAGCTCAAATTTTAATGGCGTTTCATGAGACACCAGAGAGCTTATAAAGTAAGCTTTCAATGATTTGAACAACTTGGCCATAACAAATACTTGCTTTTCTTAGGATTTCACTCTTCTAGTATGTCAACTTTCTTGCTCTATAGAGCTCCAACAGATAAAAAGTATGATACTTGCTTCTAGACTTGGATGTTTGTGCGTGTTCATCCATGTTGACCTGCATGCAGGACCACACTCTTCTGCGAAATGACTAAAACTTTTGCCACAGACCTTCAAGCTAACATACTTTCATCTTTAATGTCCAAATAGTATAACTTGCAAGCAATTGGATGGGGCTTGATTTTCATATTCAATTTGAAGACTGTCATGCCATCAACTACAGGACAATACTGACCACAAAAGTACATGAGCACCTAAAATGCTCTTCTTGGAAAGTCAATTAGTTTCTGTTGCTAAATGAGTTTTATCTCCAAATAACAATCCATTTTCCTTCATCCTCCTTGATTCTGATGCACTTCACCAACCTTCACAGACTATAGCTTCAAGCTTGCTTCAGGACTAGAAGTGCATGTGTAAAAATCAAAAGCTACCCCTGTGATGAAGAAGATTTTTTCTAAATTTGTAAGAGGATGAAGGTTTACAGCATTAAATTGCAATTTTAAGGAAAGAGTGGCGATGAAGAATAAGAGATGGTGACAGAAAATCCATGAAAAACTGATGACAGAGTGAGAAAATTTTGCAATGTAAGTTATTTCACTTAGTTTGTTCGAGTACTCCCTTTTAAAGTTTGCAATCTCAGCATCGGACCCCATACTGGTACTATGCTGGTACAGTGTTAATGTGCCCAGTACAGGGTTGGTTCAGAATGCCAAGATTTGGCATGCCTCAAATACCAAGTACCAGGTTAGTACCAGTACAACATGGTATGCCTCGTACAAGGCAATACATACTAGTGTGGAAAGCCTTGCAACTTTTTGTACCTTTTCATGCAATGTCTCAAAACATTACAACATAAATAGCCTGCTGAAACATCAAATCTGAAGAGCATACTAAGCTTACATGTGAATAATTATCAATTTGCACTAAAAGGCTAGTGCACTTGCACCCCTAACTAACAAGAATGGCATACAATATATTTTCACAAAGGAAAACACTTTGTACACCGGCCCCGGTGCAGCAACGATGACGTGGGCTGCACCGCGTCTTCCTATTGGTCCACGTGGATCCGACGTGGATGACATGACAAGCGGTATGGCTGGGCTTTGACGTTACGTTATGAACGTGATGGACATTTATTGCTGTTCGCTTTTTTTTAAAATTTTTCGTGCGGACGAAAATGCCCTTTCCCTCCTTCATGGCGCCATTTTACGTTTTCTGTCATTTGTGCAAGAAGAACTCTGTGTTCTTCCCCGGTAGAAAGAAAATACTTCAGCTTCGAGGCTAGCCGATACCTGGATACAGGTCAGTAGTCTGTGTAAAAAACCTTCTGGAGGAAATGTCAGCCGCAGCACAAAGTAAACACTCTTTTCTTCCCACTTCTTTATTACATCAACAGTTTTTTTCTGGTTAGAGTTAGTTAATGCGTTTAATGCGCGGGTAACTACCTTAGAACGAGTCATAACTGTTTTGTATGCAACTCTTTAATGCGGCCCTATCGCTCCATCCTAGCTCCAATTTAAAGCTGGATTTCATCTCTGCAATATGAAGTCTTTCTTCCCCTCCCTCGCTCTGAGAGTCCGGATGCTAAGAATCAGTTGAGCACGAAACTACGCCCTCGCTTTGAAAAAATTGGCTACTGGAGTGTACTGGAGGCTTAAAATATAAATGTTTATCCAATGAGATTTTTCTTGCCAAAACCTCACGTAGACGTTCGCTTCTCTCTCTGAATTCGGCCAGGTCTGTAAGATTTTCCTTGCCAAAACCTCAGCTTAGGCTCATCTTACAGACTTGGTCGAATTCAGAGAGAGAAGCGAACGTCGACGTGAGGTGTGGCAGGGAAAAACTCATTGGATAAACTTTTATATTTGAAGACTCCAGAAAACTCCTGTCGACCGGACTTTCAGACGAGAGCGTATGTTCGTGCTCAACTGGATTCCTTCTCTGCAAGAAACTCTCTTCTTCCCCCCCCGCTCTGAGAGTCCGCATGGTAAGGAATCCCCGCGATACCCTAGTTCGAAGTCGGCCGTTAGTCCTTCGCGACACCCCAGACAAAATCCCACGACACCCTAGCTTTAGGGCGACGACACCCGTCATAAATGTGCACATAGAGAGAACCCGGCGACACCCTAATTGAATTCGGCAGAAAATCATTCGCGACACCACAGTTGAGATCTCACGACACCCTAGCTCTAACGAGACGACACCCGTGCTTGAACAAGAGACCACGGAGATAATCCCCACGACACCCTAGTTCGAATTCGGCCGTTAATCCTTCGCGACACCCCAGATGAAATCCCACGACACCCCAGCTTTAGGGCGACGACACCGTCTCATAAATGTGCACATAGAGAAACCCGGCGACACCCTAATTGAATTCGGCAGAAAATCAATCGCGACACCCCTGTTGAAATCCCACGACACCCTAGCTCTAACGAGAAGACACCCGTGATGAACAAGAGACCACGGAGATAATCCCCGCGACACCCTAGTTCGAAGTCGGCCGTTAGTCCTTTGCGACACCCCAGACGAAATCCCACGACACCCTAGCTTTAGGGCGACGACACCCCAGTTGAAAATTGACGACACCCAACTGATCACGGCGGCGAGAAGGCCCGCGACAACCAAGTTACTAAAATTTAATTTTATTTATCAAAAAAAAAAAAATACATTAGCCCTTACTGGGGCTTATCTCCTTCAGTCGCTGCGCCGGCGATGTGATGCTGGAGGGACGCTACTTTCCTCTCCAGGTGGCTATTGGCCCGACGCAGGACCTCTATCTCTTTTGTTGTAACGGCCAGGTATTTCTCGGCCGTCTCGATGAGTCGCTCGCTGCTTGCGAGCGACTCAGCATAAACCACTGCGTCGATGGTGACGGTTGGGGGTCGCCTGCCATGGCTGCCAGTAGATCTTACCTCGCCTCTGGAAGCCATTTGTGGTTAGTTCAAGCTGGAAAGGTGAGTAACGATGGCATTCCCCATCCTTATTTAAGGTTCCCCTGGCGGGTGTTTCGATTGCCATGCGCCACCATCTCAGTGGTTGTTCACAGGAATCGAATCGGTGCGCCACCACGCCCCGCCCTCCACGTTGAGTTTCGAGGGATGGGGAACAGAACAGTTTCGGGAAGCAAACAGTCTTAAGTTTAACGTCGTCCCAAGAGAAAATTCACGACACCCAAGGATGATTTGGATTTCGGCCGAAACTCCTTCGCGACACCCCACTTGAAAGCTCACGACACCCTCGCTTTAAGGCGACGACACCCGTGCGTCGAACTGATCACAGGGAGAACCCCCGAGACACCCCTTCTCGAATTCGGCCGAAACTCCCTCGTGACACCCCAGTTGTAAACTCACGACACCCTAGCTTTAAGGGGACGACACCCATGCATTAACAGTGAACCCACGGGTGTCGTCGCCATAAAGCTAGGGTGTCGTGAGTTTACAACTGTGGTGTCACGAGGGAGTTTCGGCCGAATTTGAGAAGGGGTGTCACGGGGGTTCTCTCTGTGATCAGTTCGACGCACGGGTGTCGTCGCCTTGAAGCTAGGGTGTCGTGAGCTTTCAACATGGGTGTCGCGAAGGAGTTTCAGCCAAAATCCAACTCATCCCTGGGATGTCTCGGGGGTTCTCCCTGTGATCAGTTCGACGCACGGGTGTCGTCGCCTTAAAGCGAGGGTGTCGTGAGCTTTCAAGTGGGGTGTCGCGAAGGAGTTTGCTTGGGTGTCGTGAATTTTCTCTTGGGACGACGTTAAACTTAAGACTGTTTGCTTCCCGAAACTGTTCTGTTCCCCATCCCTCGAAACTCAACGTGGAGGGCGGGGCGTGGTGGCGCACCGATTCGATTCCTGTGAACAACCACTGAGATGGTGGCGCATGGCAATCGAAACACCCGCCAGGGGAACCTTAAATAAGGATGGGGGAATGCCATCGTTACTCACCTTTCCAGCTTGAACTGACTACAAGATGGCTTCTAGAGGCGAGGTGAGATCTACTGGCAGCCGACGCCCAACCGTCACCATCGACTCGATGGTTTATGTTGAGTCGCACGCTATCATCGAGGAACTCAGGCTGGCGCTCGAGGAATACCAGGAGGTTTCAACAAAAGAGATAGAGGTCCTGCGTCGGGCCAATAGCCACCTGGAGGGGAAAGTAGCGTCCCTCCATCGCCAGATCGAGGACGCAGCGACCGAAGGAGAGAAGCCCCAGTGAGGGCTAATGTAAATTTTTTTTTTATAAATAAAATTAAATTTTAGTAACTTGGTTGTCGCGGGCCTTCTCGCCGCCGTGATCAGTTGGGTGTCGTCAATTTTCAACTGGGGTGTCGTCGCCCTAAAGCTAGGGTGTCGTGGGATTTCGTCTGGGGTGTCGCGAAGGACTAACGGCCGACTTCGAACTAGGGTGTCGCGGGATTATCTCCGTGGTCTCTTGTTCAATCACGGGTGTCTTCTCGTTAGAGCTAGGGTGTCGTGGGATTTCAACAGGGGTGTCGCGATTGATTTTCTGCCGCATTCAATTAGGGTGTCGCCGGGTTCTCTCTATGTGCACATTTATGAGACGGGTGTCATCGCCCTAAAGCTGGGGTGTCGTGTGATTTCATCTGGGTGTCGCGAAGGATTAACGGCCGAATTCGAACTAGGGTGTCGCGGGGATTATCTCCGTGGTCTCTTGTTCAAGCACGGGTGTCGTCTCGTTAGAGCTAGGGTGTCGTGAGATCTCAACAGGGGCGTCGCGATTGATTTTCTATGTGCACATTTATAAGACAGTGTCGTCGCCCTAAAGCTAGGGTGTCGTGGGATTTCGTCTGGGGTGTCGCGAAGGACTTACGGCCGACTTCGAACTAGGGTGTCAGTAGATTTCAACTGGGATGTCGCGTAGGAGTAGCTGTTCATGAATGCGTGCTTATATTGTCACAGTTGATGCTGAAAATGTAGATCGGAAAGAAGAAGATAACACTCCCGGCCGTGCAGCTTCACCCGTCGTTCCAAATGCAGTGGATGATATTGTAGTTCCTCTAACTGGGATGGAATTCAATTCAGCCGATGATGTATATACGTTCTACAATGGATACGCGAAACGAGTTGGCTTTGGAATCACAACAGTGTGTAGCAGGGCCAACAACAAAAAACAACTTTGCTTCAAGCACCTGGCGTGTAGGAGGCAAGGAAAATCCAGAAAATCAGAGAAGAGTATGAATCATAGGGATACTGGGAAAGTTGGTTGTATGGCATCCATAAAAGCAAGACTGAATGCTACAAGTGGTAAGTGGATTTGGATGAGGTTTCTCTAGAACATAACCATGGGCTCTCCATAACATCAGCTGGTTATCTACGGTCGTATAGGAGGATCAGCACACCAGAGAAGGCAGAGATCAGCAATTTACATGCCGTGAATGTTCCGACGACTCAGATATACTCTGCCATAGCAAGGAGAAAAGGGGGCAGAGGACAATTGGATTTCACCGAGAAGGATGCTCGTAACTTCATTAGTCGCGAACGTCAGTCTAAGCTGAAAGAAGGAGATGCTCAGTCGATGGTAATTCATTTTGCCGAAATGCAACTCAAAAATCCCAATTTCTTCTACTCCTTAGACCTCAATGATAATGGTCATCTGAGGTCTGTCTTCTGGATTCATCCAGGTCAAGATTGGCATGGTTCCTCGAGCATACATCAATGCGAGAGCCAGCATACCCTGATAAACGGCCCCGGCTGTTGAAGTGGTATGACCACCAAACGAAGAACCAATCGGTTCGGGTTGCCGACTTGCAGCCTCAAGGCTTGGTAATCTACTCCATTGCTCCATTGCTGTGACCATTTTTCAACTTAATGCGTCAATATGTTCAGTTAATATTAATTTGTTATCATCTTGTGTTGCAGATGGAGGGAGCTATTGAACCATTGCCAGAAGAGCGATGGCTTCTCCCTCAGCAGTTAAAACCGTCCCCCCTCAACAAACAGATACCTGCGCCGCCCCTCAACCAATGGATAGCTGCGCAGGATGCGCCGAGTTGAGGAATGAATTGAAGTGTGTTAAGGATCAACTCGAAGATGTCAGGCACAGGCTATCCATTGCTGAGAGCCTCCTCAATTCACTTCTCAGAAAGGAAAGTTATGCAATAACCGAGGAGGACAAGGGGGACGAGAAAACAGAGAAGGTGCATTCCTTGGAGTTGGTCCTCCGCGAGCCTGATAACGTAAATATTGAGGAGAAGAAGATGGAGGAGGACCATTCATCCGAGTTTCCAATTCAGACAGGGAATGCAAAATCAGGGGAGAACATATTGGAGGGGGATTCATTGGCTGATAAAACAGAGCAGGGGAATGAAAATAAAGAAGAGTCCATATCCGATAATAAACTTGGCACCCCTGCGCCAAAGGATGACAATATGGACTTAGAAATAATTGGAGTGCCGTCGCTTGTTAGGAGGATTAAAAAACATCCGAGGAAGCGTAAGGCTTCCACGGCTGTCGGCGAATGTTATGAGACAACCCGACCTAAAAAGTCGGTGAAGACAGTGGGCATGTCAAAGCCCAACACAACGATCGAAGATGACCAAATAATTATTCAAAATTTTTTGAGCGAGCGACAAGAACCCGACGAGATCGTCTACACAAATATGTTTAATGGAGTTGCAAGCAGAAAAAATCTTCAGGATCTCATTAACAACGAGATGATAATAGATGATGTAAGTATATCAAGGAACATGTTCAAGTTGTTGATTTTAGAATGATATTAATCGTTTTACTTTTATTGGCAGATAATCGATTGCGGGCAGGAGTTTCTGATGCGAACTGGGCAGAGCATCCTGACCGATATCATAAGTGCATAGTTGCATCAGTATTCGTACCTGCTCTATGTCTGACTTCCTCATCACCTGCTCATGAACTTGCTGGATCATCTGGGGCTGCGATATTTGATAATGTATCGGACGAAGATAAGGCCCAGTTTCGGTTTCTTTTCAGCATTGTAAACTCTGATAACTCGCACTGGCATTTGGTTGCTGTTGACATGGAAAGGAAGGTGTTCATGCACCTCAATTCAATGAAACGCAACCCGAGGTACAAGGCCAATGCAAGGAATGGCATACAATTCTAGGCACATATTCCATATCTACTGCGATAAGAAGGAAGTGATGGAGTGGCCGATGGAAGATATTTCGGATTGCCCAAGCCAACCGAGCGGATCGCTGGATTGCGGCCTGTACTGTCTGAGATACATGGAATGTCTTGCTCGACGAGACAATCCTGATATGAAGCTGGATTTCATGGATGAGGAAGTCAGAGATTACCGGCGACACTTAGCTGCAACGATATTGAGAGAGGGCCTGAACAAAAAGATTAGCGACATTGTCGAAACATGTTCTTGATTTTTGTATAAAAGTATTCGTCTTTGAATGAAATTGTATGTAATTATTCATATTAACACTGATTAATATTTAATGCAAATGTTAAAAATTTTATCATTGCGAGCAGGAGTGTCCTCGTTGTATTCATATGTTTGCCTTCGTATGATTCCGCCTTTCTGGTGTAGTTTGACAAGAACTAGGGTGTCGTTTGACAAGAACTAGGGTGTCGTTTGCCATGAGCTGGGGTGTTGTCGCTCTTAAATTGTCGGGTCGCGCGTCCTGGAATGTGTCGTATGTTTTCGTCTTTCGGGTGTCGCCGCGCAAGACTAGGGTGTCGTTTTCCATGAGCTAGGGTGTCGTCGCGCAAATTTCTTCGGACTCGTTCGCGAGCACCCTCGTATGTTTACGTATTTCGGGTGTCGCCGTGAAAGACTAGGTTGTCTCCGCGCAAGGCTTGGGTGTCGTTTGCCAGAACTAGGATGTCTCGTATGTTTCCGTCCTTCGGGTGTCGCCGCGCAAGGCTTGGGTGTCGTTTGCCAGAACTAGGATGTCTCGTATGTTTCCGTCCTTTGGGTGTCGCCGCGCAAGTCTTGGGTGTCGTTTGCCAGAACTAGGATGTCTCGTATGTTTCCGTCCTTCGGGTGTCGCCGAGCAAGACTAGGGTGTCGTTTGCCAGAACTAGGATGTCTCGTATGTTTCCGTCCTTCGGGTGTCGCCGCGCAAGTCTTGGGTGTCGTTTGCCAGAACTAGGATGTCTCGTATGTTTCCGTCCTTCGGGTGTCGCCGTGCAAGTCTTGGGTGTCGTTTGCCAGAACTAGGATGTCTCGTATGTTTCCGTCCTTCGGGTGTCGCCGCGCAAGGCTTGGGTGTCGTTTGCCAGAACTAGGATGTCTCGTATGTTTCCGTCCTTCGGGTGTCGCCGCGCAAGGCTTGGGTGTCGTTTGCCAGAACTAGGATGTCTCGTATGTTTCCGTCCTTCGGGTGTCGCCGCGCAAGTCTTGGGTGTCGTTTGCCAGAACTAGGATGTCTCGTATGTTTTCGTCCTTTGGGTGTCGCCGCGCAAGGCTTGGGTGTCGTTTGCCAGAACTAGGATGTCTCGTATGTTTCCGTCCTTCGGGTGTCGCCGCGCAAGGCTTGGGTGTCGTTTTCCAGAACTAGGATGTCTCGTATGGTTCCGTCCTTCGGGTGTCGCCGCGCAAGGCTTGGGTGTCGTTTGCCAGAAGAGGATGTCTCGTATGTTTCCGTCATTCGGGTGTCGCTGAGCAAGACTAGGGTGTCGTTTGCCAGAACTAGGATGTCTCGTATGTTTCCGTCTTCGGGTGTCGCCGCGCAATGCTTGGGTGTCGTTTGCCAGAACTAGGATGTCTCGTATGTTCCGTCCTTCGGGTGTCGCCGCGCAAGGCTTGGGTGTCGTTTGCCAGAACTAGGATGTCTCGTATGTTTCCGTCCTTCGGGTGTCGCCGCGCAAGTCTTGGGTGTCGTTTGCCAGAACTAGGATGTCTCGTATGTTTTCGTCCTTCGGGTGTCGCCGCGTAATGCTTGGGTGTCGTTTGCAAGAACTAGGATGTCTCGTATGTTTCCGTCCTTCGGGTGTCGCCGCGCAAGGCTTGGGTGTCGTTTACCAGAACTAGGATGTCGCGTATGTTTCCATCATTCGGGTGTTGCCGAGCAAGACTAGGGTGTCGTTTGCCATGAGCAAGGGTGTCGTCGCGCTAATTTCCTCGAAGTCGTTCGCGAACAATTCATTTACGACCAAGCAACCATAATTCAAAAGTTACGACACTCGTGTTTTATATATGATCTTGTGTAAGTTGACTCAATACATAAGCATCAAATTCATCCATTAAAGTTTCTGACGGCGGAACAATTATCTCAGGTCCTCTTCAGTATTAATAGACTGCAAAACAAGTCTGCCTGCTACTTGAAGCAGCTTTTTCCTGGCCTGATTTTTCCTTGATCTTTTTGCCTTCTTCTCGACTGCACTCTTTAATCTGTTCTCTCTCGGGCGACCTTTCGTCAGAATTTGTTCAGGATCTTTAAAGCACGAGTGTCGTCTCGTTAGAACTTGCAGAGATGAAATCCAGTTGAGCACGAACCTACGCTCTCGTCTGAAAGTCCGGTCGACAGGAGTCTACTGGAGTCTTCAAATATAAAGTTTATCCAATGAGTTCTTCTTGCACAGATGACAGAAAACGAAAAGGAGGGAAAGGGCATTTTCGTCCGCACGAAATTTTAAAAAAAAGCGAACAGCAATAAATGTCCGTCACGTTCATAACGTAACGTCAAAGCCCAGCCATACCGCCTGTCATGTCATCCACGTCGGATCCACGTGGACCAATAGGAAGACGCGGTGCAGCCCACGTCATCGTTGCTGCACCGGGGCCGGTGTACAAAGTGTTTTCCTTTCACAAATGCATGCATGTTTCCATGCAGATATACAAAAAACGTTTTCATCATAATATATGCCATATAGACCAATCCAACCATACACTAGTGATGAGAACTGATTGAAATCCTGAGCTCTTTGGGATGCAACCCCTCATTCATTCCATAACTCTACTAACATGGATAACACTTAGTTATACAATCAATATGCTGCCTATAAGCATATTAAATTAGAAGATCCAAAATTTTAATAGTAATATGATATATGTAATAAGCAAAACAATTTTGACCTGAATAATATATGGAAAGGAACCCCAAAGACATATTGATGATAATCAAACATAGAACATTACATTTGCTTTGCGCTTCAACAAAATGTTTGTAGTAGATACTTGTCCACAACCAGCAGCCACATGCAGTGGAGTTAATCCATAAGAGTCTTCTATGTCCACATATATTTGTCTTGAGAGAAGTGAACGCAGGAATGTACAACACCCTAAAATTTGCAAAAATTAATTTAGAAAAAAAACAAAGGGAGAAATGCCTTAATATTATCCATTACCAAGGGCATAAATTTATGCATAAAGTAGAGCATAAGTTTATCTTCACTCTGATAGTGAAGTTCAGTTTATATAAAGTATCTTATATATTTTCCTGGAAGTTTTAAATTTGTAATAGCCAACTTAAATATGATGGCAATGATTGAATCATGTGGACAACGGACCTAGCAAACATTGCTGAACTCACATAAATAGAACTCAAAGTGTATGGAACTTAATGTGATAAGCACTCACAAAATGGCCATCGCAGAGTTCAGAAGCAGGAGACAACCAATAGTCATATGCACATACTACACACTGGTATGGAGAATATTATAATTCAGCATACAAAATTATGTCTAGTTTTTCCTAGAAAGCCATACAGTAGAAATCTGGAAAAAAAAAAAAAAAAGCTAAGTTAAGTAGATTATTCATTCTAGCAGATATTATGTTCTAATAATAATACAATTGAGAATCAATTTTCTTTGACCTTAACTGCGGCAACTAGGTAGAAATGGGCGTACCGACAAAGCCTCATTGTAAATACCAAGCTACACTTTTACTTGGAATAAGAGAACATAGAAAAATAAAAAATGGACTTTGCATGATCAAAGAAATTTAAAAAGTTAAACAATAGATGGATATGGTATAAAAAATCTATTACTACATGCAACATATATATCAAAACTCTAAGGAAAATAATCTCAGTTGACTGGCGTGATGTTGTTAGTTATTTGAAGTTTTCAAGTAGATGGTATGATTTAGTTTTGAGTGCTTCTCTCAGTATTAGACCTCATATCGGCACCATATAGTACAATGTCGATACACATAGTACGTAGATCAGTTTGGCATACTGAAACTTGGTACGTTGGTATGCACCAGTACCAGATCTCAGTTTAGCACTGGTATGGTACAGTACACAAGATATGGGGTGGTAAGCATCGATACGGCATGCCATGATCATAAACCTTGGCCCAAGTTGCCAACTTTTAGATAATATTATCAGGTTTTGATAAGGTATCATTGAGTTTGGTGCATAAACAAATTGGCCCAACTAATCAGTTCATTTGCAGGTTTCAAGTTTATAGGCTTGACCTGCTAGATATGAATTGGCCCATTTAATGAGTAGGTCAGCTGAACATAGTTATAATCCATACTTGAATGTGATTTAATACAAACATGCTTAACTTTGTATGGATGCTATTATATATGAAGGTTGCATTTTTGGAATATCATGTGGGGCAATAGATTGCATGGATGTTAAATCAATGGAGTTAACATTGGTCAACAGGCTAATTGGATAAATAGCAGATAAAGTGTGCCAGCTTTGGTTTAAGTGGTTCAGTGTAGGTTAACAGGTTAGCCATGCCATCTCTAACCCAATCTGGCATGATTTGTACTTCTACCAATGCAGGAATCTTTCTAGTTGGTAAAAATATAAAAAAAAAGGTCCCCTCGATTTTCCATTTTTCTTAAGGTTTTGGCATTCCAATTATAGAAAATATGTTTCCACAAGTCAAATATTATATGCCATATATGTTATTTAACTTGAAGAACTACAAATAACCCTTAGAATGTGAATATAACATTATATTAACGGCTAAATAGCAAACTTCAAATTCCTAATGAACTTATAACACCCCAAGTCCACCTATTGGCTTAATTAACATGTTAGAGGATCGGGTTCACATGGCCTTAAAAACTTGAGTACAAGATAATTGGTAGCAAGTAAACTTGAGTTATAAGCTCTTCAAATTTCTTTTCCATTTGATATGTGACTATTATAGAGTATTGCAATCTTTTCCTTTTATCAAGTAACATTTTCATCACATATTACAAACTAGCCAAAATCTAGATACCTCTAATGGGGTCATTGGTGCTGCAGAGGTGGCTCCACACCATGGCAACACTTTTTCTATCACCGTTCAATGGGAAATATTTTCTTCCTATCCAACAACTTTCGCATACCCAGGTTGGTTTTGACATAATTTGTAACGCTTCAAGTCTATCTACTAGCCAAATTAACCTATTAGTGGGCTAGGTTCGCTTGTCCTTAAAAGCTCAAGTGCAAGTTAATTGATAGCAAGTGAGCTTGAGTTATAAACTTTTCAAACTTTTTTGGTTTCCTAGTCGATATGGGATTATTTTGGGGTATTACATAACTACTATGACCTTTGCAAGGAAATACCATAAAATGCTTAACTATCTAACATTAAATCTTCAATTTTTTCTAGTTTGTTTCAAGCATGAGGCTTTTAGTTTCTCACTTACAATTTTCATTTTCTTTTTTGAATTGAGCTTATTTTTTGAGGCCTAACACATGTAATGAACATCTATTGCACATATAATACTAAATCTTTGGTCATGGCTGCTGCTTATGATAGTTTGATGTGTTTTTCAAAATTAAAATTAAACTGCTAAATAAATGGCATTTGCATGAAAGTCTCAAACAAAGATCAAATAAATAACTATATATGCCTGTTAACATATAGCTGTAGATAATCCAGACAATAAATATGTGCATACATGTATATGTTTTATATTGTAAGTTGTAAGTATGCATGTACGTTGATGTGTCCTTGCATTTTCACGTTTAACTCCAAAAAAGAAATTGCTAATAAAATTTGAATTTGGCGATCATCACTTTAAAATCTGCTATAGATCCTAAGATGAAGAGCCATACTAATCACAGTATATGAATTAAACTATCCACCTGCTTGTTCCAGATTATAGATGGCAAATGAAACAGATATCGTCACATAGTTGAAAGATACTCACTGAATCTCCACCGCTCATACACTTGAAAAAGCTAGTAAATGCATGTCTGAAATATATGCATAAAACTTGTCCTATCCTTTTACATTCCCAATTTCCTCACTGTTTCAACTCTTCATCCCCCATCCTTTATTTACATAGTTTTCTTATCCCATATCAATGCAAAACATCTGTTGCTGAACTATGAGAACCAAGATTAAAGATGCATGATTCAGATTTGACTCCTTTATCCCTTTAAGGAGTAGTCAGTGTATCTTGGCACTATCGTATAAGAATTTCAGCCATAGACTGCATATGCAATATAAGTTTTTTTTATTAAATGGATATCATCTCTATGCCGTATTCAATAATAAGTTGTTACCAGTTTCTACCAAAGAAGCAACATCTGCCACAGGTTCTGGTATCTGTGGCAAACCATTTGTCCGTACCCTTCACCAAACATTTCATTGAAAGAACAAGATCTTAGTGTAGGTCCCAGCCTTAAAATGGCACCAACTAACTAAGCTCAAGCACCAAACATATCTTACTCCACTAATCATTCTATCTAAGATAAAATCTTTCCTGGAATCCTAGATTGAAGCCCATAGAGAAAATAAATGCAAAATCGCAGTTTTAGTCAGGTCAATGTAAAAGATCATTAAAAGGAAAAGAGAGAAAATAGCGGGTTGACATGAAAGCTACAATTACAAGAAATCAAGATGCAATACTACTGCTTCTGGGACAATAACAACACTGCGAAAACGGCAGGCCAAAACAGATCCTGGGGCATGGACACGCATGAAACAAAGCCCCTTGCTGAACAAATTCATCAACGATTATATGATTGCACAATTAGAATCATTACCACCGTTATTATACATTGCAAGACCACTGAGAATTTAAGTGATGAATGCAATTAAGACTACGTAGCAAACAAATTCAAGAACTGGACGAAAATTGCCAACAATCAACAATCTTAAGTGATCACTACAGCTCATGTTCACCAAAATATGGACAGAAACAAAATTTCAGGAGCACAGGATAAAAGGAATAATACCTAAGAATCCGTCTTATCAACTAAAGTGATTGTATAGAAGAAAGTAAGCATATGAAAATAAAATCCACAAAATAAAATGCCCCCATTAATATCTACTTCACCAAGAACAGGGAAAAAATTGAAGAACCTCTGCCCGCGGCTTGATGCAGGGGAGTTTTTCCTGATTTGTTCCCTTTAGCACAATCAGCTCCATGATCAAAAAGATACCTGGCGGTGCCCATCTTCCCATGAAACGTTGCCAAGTAAATTGGAGTTTCAACTGAAAAAAGCAAATATGGATGGTTGATAAAGAAAGCAAAGTTCAGACAAGCGAATTCTTGAGCACGCAAAATTCTCATCATGATAATGAACAATCAAGAATACAAAATTTTCAGCTCAAGAAGAAGAAAACATTGTCCATCGGAGAGAGAGTTAATGCCAAGGTGGATGTCCTCAATCAATTACTTGCACACTTTCGTATGCCCGTTGATGGCAGCTAAATGTAAAGCTCCGCGACCGTTTTCCTTCACAGCTTCGATGGTCTGGCTAAATCCCTTCCATCGTCGAGCATTCTTGCCGCCTCTGCATCAAAGAGAGAGAGAGAGAGAGAGATCAAAATATCGAACTTTGACCGAAAGAAAAAACCCTTCAGAGGTCGGAGAGTACGATTGACGATAAGGCGATCTCCATTGGCAGCAGCTTGGAGGAGTACGCTGGGCCAGTCTGGAATTGGAAATAAGAAGAGAGATCAAGAAACGGGCTCGGAAGACGTCAAAGAAGATGAAGGGGAGGAGGAGATGGGAGCTTGAGTTTGTACGAAAGAAGGAGATTGGAGCGGGCCAAACGGGTTCGTCGTTCGATTTGCCCCTTCTTTTCGATTTGCTGCCCTTTCTTTGCTTCTTGGCTTCTGGTTCCATGAGGTAACGAGAGAGAAATGGTAAGGTGACGGGAGACGAGGAAAGGGTGGCTAATTTATAGTAAGGTGGTACTGTAGATGGCGCGCGGAGGGAGATTTGATGCGGTCCGTCCGATCATGTTTCCCGCTCAGAAGAACCTACGATATGAATGGAATGGAAGTCACGCTTTGCCGTCACCTGCGCCAAGTCGTTGAGTCCAGTTCAATCCAGCACATGGAAGCCGCCTGCGAATGGCGACAAAATTTAAGGGCTAGATGAAGGATGGTTCTACTCCTCCAAATTTACATTGCTCCTCAACCTTAACATTGGAACAGTTCATGCAGTTCCTTAATTATGTTTTAAATATATTATATTCTTTACATTCTATCGCATCAATTTAATTAAAGTTGGCAGAACAGCTAATATAATATAAACAATCTATCAAATAATTCACATGTTCACACTTAAATAACACATCTAAAATATGAGGATTAAGCCCAAATAACCAAAGATTTTAAAGACAAAATAAATTTTTGAGTGAAAGTTTGGCAGCCAAATTTTTTTTTTTTTTTTTTTGTTTTCAAATTTAAAATAAGAAAGGACATATAATGAAACTTGTTCATTTCTTTTACCTGTTTTCATTAGTATCCTCAATGATTCAAGGTTGGGATAGAATCGATAAAAATTTGATCCTGATTAAATATATGCTTTAAGATATCATACACTACACATGACCCTCTCGATCAAGACCATTGTGTCATGTACAAATGATATTGGCTAATTGGAGTTCTCCAGGCCAATCATGCACCAGAGAGAACCCTGACTCTATTTTATCCAATCTTGATAATTAAGAATCATTAATTAATATAATGATGGTTAATGATTTAAATTAGAGGGTAATTTAAGTCCACAACTCCAACTCAACTTGTGAATGACCTAGTTTAAGCAAGTTCAAGTCTGGCAAACAGATCTAGGTCATCAATAATTCAACCGGATCTCAACTCTCTTTATTAGGCAAGTGGTATTCAAATTCAAAATACCAATCTATTTAGTTAATTTTGATCTGTTTAATAGTTCAATCGATGATGTGCCCAACCTATTTAACTCGTTTAAGATCAGCTTAATTTATTTAAAATCCATTTAACCTGTTCAAGACTTGCTTAATCCACTTAAAAATCGTTCATGCTTTTTTTGACTTTATATTAAATAGGTAATGTGGGTTAGTTTATCAAGTTCAAGTTGATATATATATATATCGTACACATATTTACAAGCTGACCGGCAATGTGGAATGCTAGTGGGTTGGACTGGGCTGAACTATATATATATATATATATATACAAGCTGACCGGCAATGTGGAATGCTAGTGGGTGGACTATATATATATATATATATCGTGCACATATTTACAAGCTGACCGGCAATGTGAAATGCTAGTGGGTTGGACTGGGCTGGACTATATATATATCGTGCACATATTTACAAGCTGACCGGCAATGTGGAATGCTAGTGGGTTGGACTGGGCTGGACTCTCTTTGAGTGCCACCCAATAGGAAGTTTGGATCCATATTTTTGATCCAAATATTACCATCCACCAAATCAGAAAAGTCTTATTGCATCGTTCTTCAATGCAGCAAGCTCGCATTAATAGTATGGATTAATCACCCATGCATGCCAATGCATATGCAATGCACGATAAAATTAATTGGACCACCCGAAGGTACAGCAAGCTCGCGGATTAACCACCCATGCATGCCAATGCATGTGCAATGCGCGATAAAATTAATTGGACCACCCAAAGGTGCAGTAAGCTCTCATTAATAGTGCGAATTAAACACCCATGTATGCAATGCGCGATAAAATTAATTGCCCCAACGCACGCTCATCAGCGCAAGAGTAGGAGACGCTGGCACATGCCGACTGCTTGGACCAGTGTACATGCCCATTGCTTGGACCAGCAAACTTATTCACGTCTCAACGGATTTGCAATTCAGGCCTTAAAACCATTAACTGGCCGAGCGATTGGTGATCTTGAGTAGAGATCCCTCAGAAACCTTGTTCAACCACGACAAGATTAGCGCATCCAAATTTGTTTTCTTTCTGATTCGGAAAACAACGCCAATAGCAGCACTAAAACTAGATAATATTCTCCAACAGGCAGTGCAACACACCGTCATGGGTAACTGCTTTTACCCAGCGTTACAGCGACTCGTTTCTTCTTTTAAGCACCCCATTATGTTTGACGAGAAAACAACTGCTCTAGAAGAACCATGTCCGCTTTTCGGATGTGGACACCACCAAGCATACAGGTGCTCCACATATTCACAATGCAAACAAAGTCGACCAATAAGCACGAAACAAAGTATAAGTGAATCATAATGGCCTCTTTCCCTTTCCTTTTTTCCCTCTATTGTACATTTCTTGTTATAAGAAAATTTACATGACACAAATCAAAATTGTGCGGTACTGCAGCAAAGACAATCTCTTAAGATCACAAACTATATGACTCAGCATAGGGGCAAGCTCTGCCAACTCCCTTACCATGCTGTGGACTTTGGATATCCAGGGAACTCGAATTTTGTACATCATCATCTAAATGGCTCCAATTAGGTACAGGTGGAGAACTTATAAAATCCGTGCTGCATACCATGCACCAACCTGCTCTTTGGGAGAACACAATGAATAGTAACATACATTTATAGCAGCCCATTAGAAGGACACGCTACCTGTTTTGCTCACTGCAACAGGTCCGAGCTCAAGCCCCAAAGAAGGGGAGCACAGTCAATAAATTGCAGCAAGAAAAACACTCCCATCAGTTTCATGATGTCACAGCTTCGACAGGCCTCATGAATCAGCATTGCCGGGTGGTATGAAGATATGTCTAATATCAGTAAGGAATGACATAAGGCAGAGCAAAAACATCTGCTGACTTGATTTGCTGTCCCTCGGCCCACACTTGGGGTGTCTCTTCAGCCTCGAACTTTGCCTTAGAATTTAGCCGGAGGGGATCACTGCTAAACAGCCAGTCCTGGTCTTCATATTCAGGCCATTCCTCCATTTTTGGAACAGAGTATATTTGGCTAAGAAACTTGGTATCGGGGTGAGGTGGTTTTACATAACCTTTTCCATTCTGACTAGTTTCTACAGAAACCGAAGGCCTCAAGTCAACTGTAGAAGGTGGAGGTCCTACAACACCATTTATCTTACGTTCCTTGGTGTCTAGAACACTTTCAGCATTGATGTTATTTGTGGTTCCATGCTTAACGGAAGAATAACCTGCAGCAACATGGCATGACTCCAATGTTCTTTTATTCTCAACATGCCAATGGGAGGAAGGCACTGGCCTTGGAAGCTTATTAGGCAGCCCATCAATATCTGTATCCACATGGCAAATGAAAAAACATAAAACAGCAAGCGCTGCAAGTTGAAATTTCAATTTACAAAAAATTCCAAATGATTTCTATAGAATTAATAGACAGCATGAATACAAATCAACGATCCAATACTTACCATGCAAAAACCCATTTATCTCAAAGTCTTTCCTCTTCTTGATAGTGTCATCAGTACCAGTACATTTTTCAGTGTCCTTCTGACGGACTGAGGGTTTGATGATTAGATTGCCTATCTGATCATCTTTTCGACTGTCTTTGGTCTTATCATGTTCTTTATGTTTGTTTTCAGCTTTCTCCCTTTTTTCTCTCTGTTTTTTTGCTTATCTTTATGTCTGTCTTTGTCCTTCGCTTTGCGTCTCTTCTCCCAGTCGTTATCCTTGTGCTTGTCTCCCTTTGCAACATTAGCTTTCCTGTCTGTTGCCTTCTCTTTCCCTACAACCTTTTTGCATGCCTCATCTTTTGCCTTCTCCTTGCCTTCAATTTTTTGGTCTGCATCCTTCTCAACTGGTTGGTTCATCCCATTATCTCTTCTTTGCTCTTTACACAAGAGGTTTGCAACCATTTCATGCCTGTCTTTCACCTTCTCCTTTGCTTCCACAACTTTTTCTGCATCGTTCTCCACTTCTCGGCTCATCCCATCATTCCATCTCTGCTCTTTACCAATGAGGTTTGCATGCATTTCATACCTATCTTTCACCTTTTCCTTCCCTTCATCTTTCTGTCTGGATCCATCTCCATTGGTTGGCCCCCAGAATAATTTCTTCTTGGCTCTTTAGCAATGAGGTCTGCAGCCATTTCATTTCTGTTACCTCTTTCCTTCTCCAAGCCAATTGGAGCACCAAAGCCCTCAATCCCATTTGGAATTGAACCAGCAAAGTTGTCAAGCAATCTGTCTGCTGCTGCTGCTCCTTTAATCCTCCTGTCAAATTCCTCTATAAATTTAGAATTCTTGACTTCGTCCACCTTCAGGCTGCCATCCCCAAGCTTCTCTTCATTGTGGCCTTTGGTCCGTTCTTCAATTTGGATATCATCTGCTGCTGCAGTCTTCCCCTTATCTATGTTTTTATCCCTTTTCTTCTCCTTATGCTTTTCTTACGATCCTTCTCTTTATGCTTATCTCTGCTTTTGTCCTTGTCCTTTCTTTCTTTACCTTCTCTCTTTTCTTTGTCCCTCTTCTCCTTTTTATGCTTCTTCTCTTTGCGCTTCTCCTGGAAAATTAGATTCAACTCATTTAATTAAAATTTCGCCACAGAGGAAACTATATGTATCACTTGCAAATAAATTAAGACCCTCTCTCAAGGAGCACACTGAAACAGTTACACTGCACAAACAAGAATTAATCCTGGAGCTGCTCAAAATTTTGAGAGGAAGAAATTATTATACTGCCAACAGTAGAATCACAATAATTGCAAAAATTGACATGTACTAAAACTACAAATAATTAATCCACAAGGTTAGTAATGCTCTAACTGAAGGAAAGAAATCAAGAAAGAATACCTAAAAGAATAGCCATAACGTAAAACCAACAAGCCTAGTCCAGATATGCTTGCAGAATCAAAATATATGTTTGGTTTGAGTTTTTTAAGTTCAAAACAACAGTCACTGCAAAACATCTGACTGTAAATGTTAGTGCATCATGCCTATAAGTTATGTCAATCAACGCATCACTCAAACAACAAGATTTCATTAAGAGTAGATATAGTCTGCAAGAGTAACTACATATTCCTTGAAAGCATAGCGAACCTCCAGTTTTCTGCTGCCAACAAAGAAAAACTAGATTCATCTGGAGGCTCGTGATGACAAAAGACCCATGGCCCAATTATCACAGATTCCTTATTCTATCCTGCAAGTGTAATTGTGTAATTCCTCGAGGTATACAAAGAATTAGTGGACTTCCATTGAAAATTTTGATCCTCGATTCCTGAATACAAGATGATAAATGTTGATGCATATCATTTAAGTAATAACAGACCATGTGAATTAATGCACACTATGAACTCCTTAAATATATAAACAGACATGTACCATCTGCATCTGGAACTGGAGCTGTCTGATGCACATTATGGTACGTCATGCACATTGAACAGAGTATTTTTTTGTAAGTATTTTACCAATGGAAACCTAAAGGCTCATGTTAAGAGTCCATGTTCTCTCAAGGATCTTGCTTCTTGGAAAATCTAGAACTATAAGAAGTTCTTAGTACATATCAAATAAAACCAAGTAGAGACTGTGTCAAATAAAACCTAATAGTCCTCCACCTAGACATCAATTGGATCATTACAAAGCCATCCAAATAATGACCAAAGCAGAGGGTAGAAAATATTATTTCACTAATGAATAGCTATCTTTATTTTGCATATTCATTGAAAAATTTCTTTCTTTCTCAGTTAATATGCACCAAATTTTTCATAGTAGACACAAGACACTTCCCATGTGGAGATCATCCAAGCACAACTATGGTACCAAAACCTTTACGGGGATTTTACTTATGACTAGAAAGTGGTAATATAGGGCAGCCACTGCGAAAGCACCTTGCATAGTTCAAAACATGCCCACAATACTCTACAGAAACTTTTGGGAGCATCACCAAAAGCTATCATCGCACATCCTATTTATGAAACAATCTAAAATGTTAAAGTACTTAGGTTCAAATAGGACCAAGGAGATGTAGTTAAACATGGTGCTGGAAGATCAATTGTTCGGAAACTCCTTCCCATGGAGGATGCAGTCATACATTTGTCATAAAATGCTTTTTATGTCAACAAGAGATTGATGGTGGTGCACTGGGACAACAAGTAATCATGTGTTCTGTCAACTCATTTGATAGTTTCATTACTAATGAACATGGAAAACCCTCAATTGTTAAAGCCTCCAAAAGCATTTTAGAACCTCACAACTTCAGCTTGGAAAACCAGCCTAACTGATTTATCAGAAGATGATGTCTTCTGTATGGAATTGACCCCCAAGAGTCCTTGCTAATTTGGAGCCAGTCATGAGCAAATGGCCCATCTTATAAAATATAAGCTTGCAGGGAGCTTATGGCTAGCTACATCACCAATTGTACACATGATAGTGAGCACCTCAAATCTGCAATGACCCCTCGATGGTACCTGGGAAGACAAAAGGCCCTGCTGACCTTCCAACATAGTGCATAAATTGACAAGCTACCAGAAGGGTGTCACAAGAAATAATGAATAATTCAGCATGCTATCCTGTATGTATGTTAGAAAGAGAGAAGCAAAAAATAATAAATAAATATAATAAAAAAGGCACTTTCCTGACTTATATCAAGAGTGTTTTTTAACAGCATCCTGGTGAGCCTCTCCCACCCTTTCTGGGAAAGAAATCCAGGAAGAGCAAGGTAAAAGGTAAACCTTATCAGCTTGCCATCACCAAGACATCATATAAAGCCTGTACCCACTCTCTTGAAATATTAATATCAATCTCTTTATTTCCCAGGTATTTCTGTTTACCTCAACTGTTTTCCAAGATGACCTACCATCAACATTGTTAAGCACCATCAAAGCTAATAGGCGGGGAATGAGGAAGGGAAAGGTTCAAAGAGCCTAGGATGGTAACTAAGCACTAGGCACTAGAATTGGGTCTGATTTTCAACTTTAATGCTTCTAAACAGCCAAGTGCCACCTTAGATTGTACGTCCATTCAGGCCTATTTGATCCATGCCTAAACTGATCTCCCACTAAATAGGCTCATGAAAAAGATTTTCTAGCATGATCCATATTAAATGTTTTTCTTATGAAAAAGTCAAAAGGACAAAAGAGATTAATATGCAGCACCAAAGGTAAATAATTACCTTTCCTTTTATTCCCATGCAACTTAAACTATAACATCATCAACAACAAATAAAGTCTTAATCCAAACTAGTTAGGATCGGCTACATAAATCCTTTTTCTCCATTCAGCTCTGCTCTAAGTCATAGTTTTTGTAAGATGCAAAAATCTGAGTCTTTTTTTATCACTTCCTTTTATGTGATTTTCGGTTCAGCTCTATCTTTTTTCTCTCTAAAGTATCAAGTTATTCCTCCGCACAAGTGTATCCTAGGTCTACATTGCACATGTTGAAACTATCTAAGTCGTTCTTTTCTTAATTTATCCTCGATTGAAGCTACCTCTATCTTTTTACGAATGGTTTCATTTTTTATTCTATCTTTTATTGTATTACCACACATCCATTTTAACATTCTTATTTTCACCACATTCATCTTATGTACATGTATTTTTTAATTGCCCAACATTCTGCACTATAAAACATAGATGGTCTTATAAATGTCCTATAAAACTTTTTCTTCAACTTGGCAGGTACTCTACAATCATATATATTCCAATTGCACTCTCCATTTATCCAACCTGCTTTAATCCTAGGAACATCATCCTTAATTTCTCATTCCTTATAAATAATCAATACTAAATACTGAAAATAATCATTTTTAGTAACTTCATGGTCCCCAATTTGTACTCTATATTTATCTTCATTTCATCTTTTTTTGATCTCTTTCTTCTTAACCAAAACTTTTTAATCATCATTTTAATGCATTTAACTTGAAATAAATCTTTAGTTTTCTATCTCTTACTCTTACAATTCTAAATATGTTTTTCTCTTCATATTTAGTTTCTAACTTGTGATATAATTTTTATATGTCTTGCATCTAACCTCTTTCTTAACTATCTTATAGTTTTCATATTTTTTTTTATATTTAGCTAGTTTTCTTTAATATTCTTTTTTACCTTAACTGCTAATTTAACTTTCTCATTCCATCATTAAGTTTCCTTATCATATGTTCCTTTTCTTTTTGACTCTTCTAATACCTCTATAACTACTGTTCTAATATTATCAGTCATCTCTTCCCATATAGTATTAATCTCTTTATCTATACTCCATTTTTCTTCCTTAATCACTCTATCTTTAAAGTTTCTCTCTATGTAAATTCCACCACCTAATCGTTGGATTCTTATACCTTATACTCTTTTTCCTTCATTTTTGAATATATACATCCATAACTATTAATTTATGCTACGTAGTTAAGACCCTCACTTGGTATAACCTTACAGTCTTTACAAAATACTCGATCAATCTTTCTGCTAAGAAAGAAATCTATTTAACTAGCATTATATCCACTTTTAAAAGTTATCAAATGTGAGCCCCTCTTTTTAAAATATACATTGGCTAATACTAAATCATATGCTATGACAAACTTTAAAATGACATTTTTCTCATCATTTCTATCTCCAAATGCATAGTCATGTACTATTTCAAAACCTATATTATACTTTCCTACATGTCCATTCAAATCTTCTCCAATAGATATTTTTCTTCAGTAAAAATTTCTTGAATTAGTCCATCCATATCCTCCTAAAAACTTTACTTTGTCACACTAACTAAACCTACTTGAGGAGCATAAGTACTAATAATATTTATTGACTCCTTATTTATCACTAATTTAATTAAAATTATTGTGTCCTATCCTCTTAATGTCTATGATTTCATCTTTTAGGCTTTTATCTACAATAATTTATACTCTATTTTTATTCATATCTTTGCCTGTATACCAAAATTTAAAACTATCAATCATTTTTACTTTTTCATCTATCCACTTGGTCTCCTACAAGTAAGCTAGGTTAGTTCTTTCAATCACTGTATCTATTAGTTCCATTAACTTTCCTACAAATGACTTTATATTATAAATTGCTAAACATATTATTTTATTTTATTTTTATTTTCATTTTTTTAACCAACTTCTTTACTCATACCCGTCAATGAAGATGTAGGAACCCTTATTTATTTTTCATCATATCTAGGCGCCAATGTGGTGCATCACATTCGAGGACCGTCCTAATTATCCTTATCATTTCCACTACATCCGGAGTTTAATACAGTGTGTCGCTTTTGGGAAACACCCTATCTTTATCGATTTTCTCTATTAAATGTATATTTATAGGGTGTGACTAAAATTTTGCACTGGCTATCAACCTACCGCAATCCTCCTTTATTCAGGCTTGGGACCAAGTATATATAAAAAACTCATGCATAAGTAGAGTTATGCAATTTAAACTATAAGAGGCAAAATGTAGTTAAAAATGCCCCATTAAATGCAAAACAAAATTTACAGCTTCAAGCATGCACACATGCATGTGTACATACGTATGTAAGCATGCATGACCGGATCCCGGATGGATATGTACATGGTGTATACATGCAAGATCTATGCATATACAAATATGCCTGTAAATGATAGAAAAACTTTTCTAGGGCAGAAACTGCTGAGAAAATTGTTAAGATTCTAGCGAGTGCAGAGAGATGTTTTTTGGGATGCGTTAGTGATTAATTTTAAATCTTCTCAACATGTCTGGCTTACCAGGCTTAAGCTCAAATCATGCTTGGGCTTATTCGGAGCAACCAAGAGTGCTTGGGGGCACAGTGGATAATTTAATGTGAGGCTTAGGCAGACTCTGGCTAAGCCTAAGTTCAACTCTTTGACATCGTTGTTTTTACTGAAAATTCATTCTCTCTAATCCCAGCCCTTCTTGTAATAAGAACCAGCCTACACCAAATTACTAAGACAATAATTTTTCTGTGCAGCTAAAATTGTATGAGTAAAATTTTCAGAAAAATGTATGAATATTTTCTTGATTCAGTAAATCTTTCTTGAATCTACCGCCACAATATAAAAATCCCCCAATCCACACTATGCACAGAGTTAACAAATTTTACGTCTTAATATTTTAAGAAAAATATATTGCTTATATCATACTCCTCCAAAAGTTTACTTTGTTAATGTCAGACTTCTTCAAATTAATCACTGGATGTATCAGGGGACTCCTGAAGTTCCCAATATCCCTTTAACACCTAATCAGGGGACTCTTACATAGGATGCCCAACTTCCATTGTCATTAGCTCAGAGTCACCTTTGTCATCTTTGGGTTTCAATGGCCAAGCCACCAACCCTCCTTTAAATTTCAGACTTTCAAAATATCTTAAAAGCAACAGCCTGTTGATGTCTGAAAATATTAATATCATGAATTTTAGCCTCATGCCCCTATAAACTTGCAAGGACTCAACAATGTAATCTATCCAACCCCCTTTACTTACGCTGACTGAAACCATGAGATTGCAAAGAACAAATATTTTTACTGCAATTTCAATGACTGCACACAACATGAGAGTAGACACCTTAAACCATCTAATCAACCACCAAACCCATTAACAAACTATTTTCATAATTCAAGCATCCAGCCTGCTAACTTATTCCTTGAGTATTTCATAATCCAAATTTAATTTCACATGTTCAATTATTCCATCTCCTTAACATAAGATAGTGACTGGCCACTTGCCTTACGTAGACCATTCATCAAAGTGGTCAGCACCTCAAAATGGTAATCTAAGTTGTCTCAAAGCATCTTACCAAGGCCAATGAAGGAAAAGGACCTCCTTGCCTCAGCACCCCACTACCAAAGCCTCATTCAATTAATCCACTAATAACAATGAAAACATGAGGCGCACAGCCGCAACCAATTTCACTGTTACCTGGGCACTTCAAAATCTGCAAGTTTTATTGGTCATGTCTGGACACTCGGACACCTGGACACTCCATGGCACTCCTTCCCTTCAAATCAGTGAATTATGATGACATCATGGTTACATATCAACTTTGGGCACATATACCTAGAAGTTTTCTAATCTAATATAAATTAAGAAAAAGATTTATGAATTTCTACAAATTTACAAATCAATTGATCCAGCAAATTATACAGTCTATACATATTTCTATATATATTTAAGACACATCTCTTCAACAAATTAAACATTCTATACATGTTTCTGTATCCATTTAAGGATGCATCACTGTAATATCAGCATGTCTCCATATCTGATCTGTTGGAAGATCTGTATCCGACAATTCAGGACCCTTGGATGCTTGATACCCATTGGTAATCATTGGCAATCATCTTTTCTGAAGAAAACAATAAACATCCAAATAACAATAAGCATTCAAATGCCACCCTATTAGAAATCCATCTCCAATGAAATGAAAAGGTGTTCATCACAAGTCTTCTTCAATATTCAAAAAGGGGCTCATGCCTTATACGAAGTTTTGAACTTTTGATGCATTCCTTAGCTTCTAAGTGGGTGAAATATTGCCTTGTTGATTTATCCATAACAATAATCATAATCATCAAGCTCTATCCCAACTACATTTTGGTTAGCATAACCATAACTACAACATGAGCTCACATGCACAGCACATACATCAAGCCTTATCCAATTAAATTCAGAAGATTTTGGTCAAAGCCTTTCTCACCAACTTATTCAAAATTCCTTAAATAAAACATGCATACTCTGACTTGCTTCATATGGTAATGAGTTCATTTTCACAAACGCAGTTGCTCCTGAATAGCAGGCATGGAATCATGTAATATTAATTGAATAGATGATACTTTGGCATGTATCTAGCTTATTGTCGACTGGCATGCTTAAAGAGACATACAATATCAATTAACTTCAAATAAACAAACAACATTAATAGTATCATCGAGGTTTACCATCTCGGCACCGGACCCCCATATCAGAACCACACTGACACTGTGTCTATATGCCTAGTATGTAGGTCAATTCAGAGTACCAAGACTTGGTACCAGTACCAAGTCTCCATTTGGTACCAGTACAATATGCCTAATATAGGATACTACATACCATTACAGCATGCCATATTAACATGGCCTGGAAGAAAATTGTCAAACTATAAACAGTAGAAAGAAACCAATCTCTCCAAGAAACAAACATGATGCAAAGTTAAGAAGACGAAGAATAAACTGCTTTTGGCAGGCAGAACACCTTAAAAATTGGTTTGTTATGGCCAACTTGTTGCGAAGTACTTAAAAAGGCCATTAACAGACCACACAGTTAATCATACTTATTGCTCACATGGAAGCAACTAAAAGGACAAAAATAGCTTCAGACAATTTGGGACCTAAGAATATCAAAAAATTCTAGTATGGTATTATTTTAAAAACATAACTTTTCAGTCAGTCATGGGTAGTTACTGTATGCTGCCAATTCTTATTCTGAAAAGCAAGATATTTTGGTAACACAACATCTACAATAATTGAAACTTTAATAGGAATAGACAATATGACCTTAAAAATTTATCAACCAACTCATTTATCATCAATTATAAACCAGGATACAGTATCCAAAAAAAAGCAGATATATAATAACTACAAACAGGGCAAGCATACTTTCATGGATCAAGACAACTGAAAACTAATTCACTTTGGCAACATATCTAATTTTGCAGCTCATATCAAGGCAGTATCATGTCACTCAGGTATGGTCATGGTAAAGGGGTTGATGTACCACTATATTGTGCATACCAATCTTTGCAGCACTCATCAACAGCATGGATTAGCACAGACCACTACAGATCCTCAAAGGCCCATTTTCCTCTACAATCCCTTGCGTGTGACTCACACAGCACAAGACGAGTGACCTGGCTGTGGTATATTATACTTTAACCCCAGCTCATATCCCACTTAGGTAGAAAATAAATTAAGGTACAGAGAATTTTATTTGTTTAGCTTTATGTCAGTTCAAGACCAACACATTCTCAAATAAATGGATCAGATTAAGTCACATCCAGTGTTTTTATGTATTAGAGTCAACCAATAAGAAAACGTGAAGTGCTTAGCCAAGCAACTGAATAATCCAAATTCCACATAAAGTTGTCTGGTACAGCTTATGGGCAAACCCTTTATGGCCTAAGTAGGGAAGTTGAAATTTTCAAGAACATATTTCAAATATGCAAACAATCTAAGATAACAAACCTCTATTATGTTAAAGAGAAATGAGTTCACCTACAACATAAATAGAGATTGTAGTTCCAATTCAACGCCCTTGAAAGTATCTGGGCATATTAAGAACTAATTCTTATGCCAATTTAGCTCAAACTTTAATAGTACACTGAACTGATTGTAATAGCAAATTCTCATGCAGCTCGAAATCAACTTGAGATGTGGCTTAATAAAGGTTTCATCGACTAACATAGCAGCTAAATTTCAGCTTGAACTTAAGGTGAGCATATAAAAAAAGCAAAGCTTGAGATTTGCTTAACTCACTAATCTTATACTTGATTAGGTGTGAGAATAATTAAACACATTAAAAATCAATACGTATATAAGTTTAGGTATTCATCATTTACAAAAATCAAGTATCTTTCCTAGTTTTGTATGTAATTAGAGCCCTTAGATTTCATTTAAATGACCAGTAAGCATATTCATTGCTATACATATTATCCATTAGACAAGATCCAGTGGCTCTTATTACAGCTTATCAAAATTAAGGTATAAGCCAATCCCTACAAATCCCAAATTTAACTGCCAAGGGAAGCATTCCAACAGCTCTTTTCTTCAAATTTCTTTACTTTTCCTTCTCCCCATCCCTGCTCCTCTATCATGCAGTCAATTCTTTCCCAACTATGCCACCTACCAGCAATCAAACTTGTTATCCAAGAAATTTTATTCATCCCAAACACCCTTTGTTCACTTCATATAATTTTCCCAACACTCCAGCCACTCCCTTGCCACTACCTCACCCACCAACCACCACCAAGTCATCAAACTGCTAGCACTAGCACTAATCATATTGCTCTCGTTCACTTTTTCCTACCTCACCCAACCCTAACCTAATCCATGGGTATGCTGCTATCCCTGTTGTCCCTCTCACCTCATCCAGAAGCAAGTCAACTTAAACAAGCCAAAATAAGCCAATCTCAAGCTAGCTGATTTTCATGGGAGTGGCTCAAGCATGGTTTTCCATCCTCATGAGGAGCTCAGGCGAGCCTTCTCGATTATGAAACCAAGAGCCAAACATTTACAACCCTAGGGTTGTCACAAAGCCTGAGTTCCTAACATGTATAAATGAATTTGGATTCCTAACAAATCTAGCAATCAGCAATACCTATCCAATCAATAAGACAAGTCACAATAGCTATCAAGGATGCAACAATCTTCTTCCTTCTGTTCATAGTCCTATTGAACCATTATAAGATGGTAAGAAAATCTCAATGAGCAGCAGAGAATTACCAACCAACCTCCATTAGCATTCCTGTGAAATTTTACATCAGCAATCACATGGTCAAAGGTCATTGAGATATCATGGTAACAGGAAAACTTCCCCCATGCTCTTTAATAATGAGGGGGGGAAATGACAGGAAGAATAGAGATTGAGAGCAAATATCAACCAAAATATCTAGCCATCTATTTACTCGCCCATCTTTTGATTAGATAAAAGAGGGGAAAAGGAAAATATCCTGGAAGTTAGTATTGATTCCTGACTCTAGCAAAAAAGTTGGGGAACACTAATTTATGAACTCAAAAAACTAAATTCAATCAAGATAAAAGAAAATTAAGTTTGTATGCCAAATATATACCAAAACTCAATGTTCTAGAAAATTGATGCTGAATCTCATAGTTACCACTAAACTAAGCAACCCAAATTTTTCTTCAAAAAGTTAATAGGTAGATACATAAATCAGGAAAGTTTCACAGACTGGGCGCAACTGCAGCATCATATCTATAGAAAAATTACATAACGAAAGTTGTTCCTGCTTGAAATCCTCTTACCATTTCAATCAGACTTCTCATTCTAGTAGCAATGCTAAAATCAAATAACAAATTCAAGATTAGGTAGAAAATGCATCACATCTCAATAAGAAAAAAGAAAAATGTTTATCTTTAGCAGAGAATAGAGTGAAAAGATAATACCTGGCAGCAGAAAATAACAATATGTTTAACAGGACAACATTATTTATCAATCCAAACTGACTTCTCATTCTAGTGAATATAGCAAAGAAATAGAAATTGTAGCATACAAATGTATTGCAACTCATAAAACAAAGAAACACGCATGCATGTTCACATTTATGCACCAGCTGAGGAGAGCCTTCAATGATATAGCTAGGCACCATAATGTAAAGTATATTCAATCTGACAACATGAATTTTCAATACATGGACCTCAATCAACAACTATATTATATAAATGACCCAAACTCTGGCATGCTTTGCTAACATATGTTGACAAAATGGGGCAAAAAAGGCTAAGAATATCAAGTTACTTTATAAACCTGCACAGTTTCCTCTATCCATTGATTTCTTCACTTTTTTTTTTTTTTTGGCTTGAACTATCAAGAGATAGCTTCTTAGAAATCATTTGTCATAACAATATCAGTGTTTCTTGTTAAACCATTAAAGAATTTCACTCACAAACCACTTGTGAATGTGATATCTAAACCATTATAAATTGCATTTGCTAACTTGATTATATGTAAAATTAATGCACCCCCTAAAGGAACCAGTAATTGAGAATCAAAAAGTTCACTCTTCTCCATATCTGAGAAAAGAACTAGGATTTCTCACTAGCTGATGAGATGTTATGCCAGTTTTCATAACCATGGTAGGCCATATCAATTAGTAAACACATTATGAACATCATGTAAACAAAATGATTCATATTCAGCAGGATGAAATAACCGCAACCACAACCAACAAGGTGTTTCAGAAAGCCATATCAGCTCACACTGTCATATCAAGAGGCAAGTCACCTATCATATTAATCATCTTCAGATTCTTATTTACAACATCAATCCAGGTCAGAGAAAAAAGTTTGCCCATTCAATTTTATAACCCTTAAACCCAGATAAAAACCACTGCTCACCAAACTTTTTTAAAAAAACATTCTGAAATTTGATAGGTGATTATGGAGATTATCGTCAAGAATAGGCATATGCTAGTGGTAAACGATGATAAGTGACAGCTGGGGTTTTAAGGTTCCTAAAAATAAACAAAACTCCAAAAAAGGCGGGGATATCGAAAACTATCTGCAGAAGGCACCATGAACACAAGGAAAGTATTCAATTCACAAATTTGAGCACTGGTAAATGATACAGTAAGAGAAGATTTAAGTCTACTGGAATGAGATGAGTACTGTTGCTACTGTACCATTCCAACAGGAAACCGGTGCTCAAGACAGCTTCAAGACACCAGTTCTTTTGAATTAGGACATCCCAGTTTATCCTGCTACATCCCAATAAGTCCCATGTTGGGACACACTGGGGTGGACCAGAACACTTTTTTTTTCCCTCTTTTCTTCTTGTTGTTATAGGATATTTCACCATGTCCTGGTCCATGCCACGTTATCCTGGTACAACACTGTCCCAAAACCAAACCAGGATAGGACCTGGTACCAAGACTTAAGCCATTTGAATAGAAACTGCTTTGACAAAAGAAGCTATTATGGAACTCTATAATTACCTATGAGAAAGAATTTCTTAATCTTGCTCATTAAACTCTATTACCCATTACTAAGAATATTCCAATCCGTTTAACTTTTCTTGTACTGCCTACGAGATGTATCACATCTATTTATATGATAGCATAACAGCATTCCAAATAAGAACAATTTCAGTGAACATGCAAGGTAACTCCGTAAAGTCAGTGCTCTTAAAGGTAAATATGCTCCCAGAATGTACTGTATTTTGGACTGAAATTTCTCTAGAGAAGCAAATGCATATATAGAAAATGGAGATGAATATAAGCACAGTGCTAAACTAATTTAATCAGACTATTTGTCTCTCTAATCTGCTACACTATTTGACAGCTCCAAAATAATTGCTGATGGAAGTGCTTGAAAATATAAGCTTTGTGAAGATTGATGGATAATGATAATAAACAAAACTAAAGGCAAACTTAAAGAGAGGCCCAATTCTGAGGAGGGTCAAATATTCGCAGCTTTACCCCCATGTGCAGAGAGGCTGGTTCTGTGTACGTAAATTTGGAAAACCTAAAGATGGGGAATCTAGAACACATTGACAGCCAAAGTTGTTGATTCCAAATCAGTGACGGCAAAATCAACTTGGCAACAACTAGGAAACCAAGATTGAGTTGACAGCAAACTTACTGATTCCAAATTAGTGAAAGAAAATCAGCAAAATTAGGCAGATGAACATGATAAACCATGACTAACTCAATAATATTGACAAATCATGAGGTTAGCTGACAAGCAGAAGAGTGCATCCAGATTTACGATATATTATAACTTCATGACAACAAAGACTTGGTTGAGAGGTTTAACAGCTACTGCATATCCTACAAAGGCTTTGGTAAAGGAGTTCCTTTACATCTTTGAGAATGGAATTTTACAGCTTCAGCAATAGTGTAATGCACACCAATAACCCACATACTTCTAAGAGAAAATATGCCCTATAAGCAAATAGAATATGACATTATTGTTAACTTCTTCATCTTTTCTCTCATCCTTGAGTGTGTATGTTTAAGTTTTGAGATTTGGCTTAACAGAATATTGGCTGCCCACATCTTGGCAAAGCAGAATGTTGCATCATCAGAGATGTAAGAAAAGCGAAGACAAATGGATTTTGCATCTAACCAACACGAGGCATGAAAGTTTCAACAATTAACAAGAAGCCGTGTTATCATGGAAATAATACCACTACCATACATTTCTTTGCATGTCATGTTTTCTAGGTTATCTATTACAAAAATATATAAGGCACAGATTCAAACACACATCATAATTAACAATTGCAAATTAAAGAAAGATGAGATGAGATGAGATGAGGCATGAAGACATCAAAAATTAGGAGATGTTATTCAACAGGGTAGATGTTAAGTCTCATAAGGATATGCACCAAAAGACAGCACGTGGGGTTCACAAGAATTAGTCAAATATGGAAGTTTACAAAGGACTTGCAACTAAAATTGCCTGTAATCAATCAAAGAAAAGTAACATAAATTCTAAATCCTCAGCATCTGCAGCAAGATGTCAAGCATCTTGGTCGTTAATCAACCTGCAAAGCTGTGTCTGTTAACCACACAAGTAGAACTTGAATATATATGAAGACCAGCAAAACATGTGATCAAATGTATCAAAATCGCATACTGTAATTGATGGAATGATTTATAGAAGTTCCTCATTATCAAGCTTCTGAGCTCAACCTTGTTATGTCCTTTATAGCCACACAAAAAAAAAATCTAATAATCTAACATTGTATGTAATTAAGATTTGTAATTAGTATAAGTTGATAATGCATCTTTACTGCATCAAATTTAACTATTATACTATTATAACTACCTCTACTGAAAAATTAACAATTAATAGTAACTATTCAAGAGAAGACTAAAGAAATGATGAGAACATATAATAAAGGATGAACCTTTGCTAGTAAATCTATGTCCTCCCTCCCCGGCTTCTTTTCGTATCCCGGCGGTGGAAAAGGAAAGCAGCGAGACATTGCAAAGCAATCCCAGATCTTCTAATTGTCCTAGTTTCTGATACAGTTGTTCCAGTAAGGGAATGGACGGCCAACCATGCTCCTGTCCATGCACCATAGCCCCACACTCATTTCGGGCTTCAAAACTGCTCTATTTCCATGTGCCACAGCTTAATGCCCTAAACAACCAAAGGAGAACTGAAAACCTCCAAGCTGAGTAAATACTGGCCAGGCTTTGCTGCAGGTGGCAAGCAATAAATGAGCCCCACAACTATTCTCCAGATAAACTTGTTGTGGAGAAAACCCAAATCAAAGTCTCAAGAAGTTCATGTACCGTCTTTCACAAAATTCAGCACGCCAGGCTCACAACCCAGGATGCCCAACAGCAGTCAGCTAAAATCCTTCGAAGTCGTGAACACCAACCAAAAAATGGACTCCAAAGCAAATTCTGAAGAAAACTACCAACTATAAAGTCCCTGCTCTCGAGATATCTGAGTGTAGTTTTGCAAAGAAATCCAGAACTCGGCTTCCACCACCAAAAGACCAATAAATGCTCGAAGAAGCTCAGTCGCAGTGATACCGATAGCAGAAGTACCAGAATTGAAGTAAAACCCAGCAGAATTTTAACGTGCAATCTTCTTCCATGGCCAGGAAAACCACTAGCATCTCACGTCCCACGATCAAAAGGACCAAACAACCCCGTCTCAATGAAGAAGAAGAAGAAGAAGAGCCAACGAGGCAAACTGAAAACCTCGGCCACCAGAAAGATCCACTCCGAGATGGCTCATTATCCAATCTCCAAGCCTGATCACCCAATCCAGGCACTGAACCCTCGTGCTGGTGGCGATCAAATAGGCCAAACCCTAGAGGAAGAGACCAAAATCAAGCAACCAAGCAAGGAGAGAAACCCTAGAGAGGAGACTGGGGGAAGGGTGGAAAACGGGAGGGTTTTTATTTTGGGGGAGGGGGAATGGAGGTGAGGGATCGAGGGAGGATTAAATGAGGAGATCCCCGAGGTTCCGAAATGAGAAGAGGAGTGAATAAAGGAAACGAGATCTCTCTCCCCCTCTCTCTTTCTGGCTTAAGGTTTGGGTTCCTGGAGACTTCGGGAAGAGAGGGAGTTTCCTTCCGTCATTCGCGCTTTCCTTTGATGAACCCCGAGGAGAGAAGAAGCCATCACAAGGCGTAGGGAAGGGGCATTTATAGAGAGAGAGAGAGAGAGAGAGAGCGAAGGAGCGAGAAATTCTATATTTTATTTAGAAGAAATGTGTTCGATTGCGTCGCGTGTGGGCATAAAGGCCTTCTTTCAAGGGCAAATCAATTCTATCTTTTTCATTTTCCAAATGAATAGATTAGAGGGGAATAAATATTATTCTCGTTCCTTCTTTTATAACCTGGATGGGAGCGAGCCCGCCGAAACGCGGACTTATTCCAAGATATCCCTACTTTATTCCCGCAGACAGCGGCTGGTGGTGAAACAGTAGAAAGGAAGGAAACGAACGAGACTGCAGGAACACGTTTCCTAATTTATCGCTCAAAACCGAGAGGGGAAACGAAGGAATTGCTTGAGGGGACCGGATTCTCCTGGTGGGAAAGGTGAGGTCAGACCACAAACCCATGTGAGCGGCTGAGGAGTGCCTTTCTCGTTTTAATTTTCATTATTTTATTACTATTATTTTCTCACCACTTGAATGGTGTGGCTCACAAGAAAACAAAAGAGTGATGGATCTTAGATTCAATGCACTGTGTGCATACTATATATAATTTTTATCTATCTCTCTCTTATCATCTCAGTCTTGATAGACGTATATCATTTCTCTCTCTCATCATCTCATTCTTCTTAGAAGTATCGAATGATGATAGAAAGAAAGGTGGCAAATTTTTTTCATCATCTCATCATCTCATGAGGGGCTGGCTTAAGCTTGTGGATTTTGGAGTTATTTTTGTATCATATGTATAGAGTGATGTGTGCAAGCTAAGTTCCATTGCACATCTTCTACTTTCAGTGAAAAAGTGCATGGCACTCGATGAATTATATGATTGTGTCACAAATGTGATTTGTTTACAAATCTTGATTTTGGATTGAGAAGAATAAAAAAAGGATGCCAAAGAAAGGAAATGCATTGAATGAGGACCTAAAGAAAAAAGAAAAAATTGAAACTTTTGCATGCATGGATTTAAGAAATGTATGGTTGTCTCATGGTTAGAAACATATATGATGGTAGTATGCAATTCATGACAAAAAATTCCATTTCAGCATAGCAATATTCAAACAACAGGCACATGCCCCACTTGATATAACCTTTTATTCAAGTCTCAATTTGGATGTTGCTTTTGATGGGACACATAAATGATAGAAAGTCTTATATATATTTAGAGGTGAATTATGGTGATCCATGTGTCATTAGATTCTGATGTGCATCATTTATATTCAAACTTCACTATATGTGGAGCCTTTCAAATAGACAATAAGCACATAATATTGCATGCTTAACATGATATATAGGTGGCTTATAATTAAGAGCATAACAAAGATGCCAAGGTATGATGTGAACTTTACGGGTCCAATACATATCTCACGCTACATGTGGCTAAAGCTAGATTTGAGCTAAATATAAGACTAAACTACTAATTAATGTTAAAATAAATAAATAAAATGATAAAATATGATTGGAAAAATGTTGACCTTATCGATGCCAGCTAGCATTCATTTCTTGCCAATCTAATGTTTCCTTCGTGTTGCATTAAAAATCTTGAAATGTATGTTATATCTTTTAACAATCAAAACATTAATCATAAGTTTTTTTTTTTTTTGTAAGAATGGGTGATCACACTAGTCTTGTGAGTCAACCAGATACATCAAAAATAGTATTTGATTTAATACAAGGGGCATGGATCGCCCTGTTTCAAAAATTAAAAAAATGATAGGCGACTGAAGCGCAACCCAATCTGCCGAGAGAGAGAGAGAGAGAGTATCCTTTGATGGCACACCATTGTGTTAATTGATGACTTCTTAAATATTTTACTATGATTAAAGTAAACTAGTCGCTTGAGTATGACTAAACCAGATGAGGGAAGGTATAACATTTGGTTAATAATGAAGTAGCTCAAGCATCTAAATTTGATGATCTCCTTTGTTTTTCTTATGTAAAATATAAATAAATTATATGTCTTTCCTATCTTTTTTTTTTTCACATGAGCTAGAACCTACCTAATGGAACATAAGACTACCTTAAATTATAAGTAAAATCAAACTAAACTTACAAATAAGAAAGTAGAAATAAATTTTAAAATCTAAATGTAAAGGAATTAAAGAGCTTAACTACTTAAAGAAACCTTTGCCGCTAATGACTCCATCAACTGATGCTATTGTAATATGCCAAGATCTTCATTCACTAGCCTGCCATTGATCCTTGGAAGCTATAAGTGCTTGCATATAGGGTCCATGACACAAGAAAGGAAAACACAATTTAATATGTAGCCAAGAAAAAGCAAACTTTATTATTATATAAATAGGAGGTACATGGAGGGTATTTACACGCTTTAAGACCCCTCACATTGTTACGAGTTAGATAAATGCCTATATAAAGATTCAAAAACAAAGTCTCAAGATCACTAGGAGAGATATTATCACTATAAGAGTGATTTTAGAAGTAAAAAAAATGGATGGCAAAATTATTGCTATGCCATTTGATCTAATAACAAATTGGAGAATGTATTTATGCCATTCAAACCATCAATGGTAGAATATAAACAACTAGTATGTCATGACTTGTTAGAGGTCATCTATAAAGATATACCATGCATGGAACGAAAGGTTGAAGTATTGGAGAATGTATTTCTGCCACTCAAACCACCAATGGTAGAATATAAACAACTAGTATGTCAGTTAGAGGTCATCTTTTTCTTCAATAAATTTTAATTTTAGTTGGCTTATAGTTCTAAACAAAATGTTGTGAAAATTTCATAATGTATATTAATGACCTTTAAAAGAGAACTTTCTATTCATTATTCAAAGTATATTTGTTGCAGATGAACAAGAGTATAAAATTGTCTAAAGGAGTCTTCATACAGTTCCATGAACCAACAACATATTACACTAAACAAATACTAATGAAGTGAAAACATAGATATCATATGCATGAGAAACATACTAAGTATAAGACCATTATTTGACAACTTTTGATAATATTGAAAGAATTATTATTAGTACTACCAATACTACTGATCTTCCCTTTGCTATTATCCATAAAGGTCATATGCCCTCCAATTTCATTTGCCTTTGTTTTGTAATACCCAACCCTTTTTGGGTTCAATCGAGTCTCCTTGTTGGCTCATGGGCAATGCTAGCATGATGGCCTATGATAGATTGACTGGCATGATATGTGGGCTAGCACAACTCAGGCATAAAATTTAACCTGACTCAGCCCATAATATCCTTAGCATGGCACGATCTGTGATAGGCTAAGCTGGCACTGCATGTAATGGGCTAGGTTTCGCCTATTGTGCCATTATCCCAAAAAGCCCTACGAGCAACCATAAATAGCTATTTTGGGTAGTATTTGGTCCATTTTCTTAGAAAAGGATTGTTTTACCTTTTATGACTACCAAAAATGGCTAATTTTTAAGATATTCCCATCTATTACTTAAAAGGATATATTTGTCCTTCTCAACGGCCATAAATAACTAGTTTTTAAGTTTATTTGGGACATTTGAAGAAACTCTAACCCCTATAAATAGCATTATTCTTTCTCTCACTCCACACCAAATCCAAAGCTTTCTTAAGTTCTTTTAAGCCCTCTTAATCTTTCTATAAGCTTTTCTAATTTCCCACAAGCTTTCTAACTTATCTCTACAATATTTTGTGCTGGTAGCCCTGTACACCCATAAGATCTTTGGGCTCGATACAAATATGAAAGAGTTCCCTTATTATAGGATAAGTCTTAGTATACTATAGTTACAATCTGAAACCAATGTCCCTAACTACAGTACTACACTAATGCTTATAATTTAAGCATCAAAAGTAAGGCTAGACCCAGGAGGAGATCACCACAACGAGATTTGAGCTATACATATTATCTACAAAAAGAAGTATAAGGAGTATAATTGTGACACTTCGGAAGAAAACGACCACCTAACCTAGCATTGGAAGAAGCATGAGAAACTAATGCCCTTCTAGGCTCAAACTAAATTCGCTATGGAGGGTGAGATATCAATTTTTTTTCATTCTCAAAAGGTAAATAAAAAAATTATCAAAATTAATTATAGATACTGAAATATTTTTTTATTAAAAATACATATTTTAAAAATATATAAAGCCTACCATAAATCCCATACATAATTTTTTTCTTAAAATACTGTTAAATATATATTTTATATAATTTTCTAAATATAAACAAAATTTAATTTCTTATTTTTAAAATTTTGATGGTAGGATAGTACTTACCTTCAATATTTGGAGTAGCAATATTGGACTATCTTATATTTGTGCACTATACTTTTTCTTGATTATGACTAAGTTATGCAAAAACAAACCATTAGTTTTAAATTATGCACAGCATGTGAATACTATATATGATAATTTTTTAATTTGTTTAGATAATACTACTAATAATAATGTTGTTGTTGATTTATTCAAATAGAACTCACATCCCATTATAAATGAAAAACTATTTCATATAAAATGTGCATATCATATCTTAAATTTAGTTATGCAAGATAGTTTAAATAATATTGAATCACACATAAGTAAAATTAGCAATGTCATTAAATATATACGTTTTCAGAAGCTAGAAAAAGATTTTAAAAGTTTATGTATTGTCATGATAAAAAACCTAAATAATTTTTATTAAATATAAAATATAGATAAAATTTATATATTTAATGTTATAATCATATTTTAATATAAAGATATTATTACAACTTTATAATGATCACTACCTAAATAATCTCTATAGATTTTCGCTAGGCTACTTATAATATTATTATACAATTTTAGACTATTTTTATGATGCTACTAATTTTTATCTAGTACTTATTATCCCACCTCTACCCTAGTTTTGCAATAAATCTATATATTACTAACTATTTTATAACTTATAGGAATAGAAGGTTTTAAAAATATAATTAAACTAATGAAATCAAAATTTAATAAATATTAGCAAGAAATTTCATATTTCATTGTTTAGCTTTAATTATGGATCTTAGATTTAAATTAGATGTTGTATTAACAATATTAAAAAAAAATAGTAATATGATGCATGACATTAGCAATATGAAAGATGAAAGCATTAATTTATTAAATAAAATGTATATGTTATATGATCAAAAATATAATAAAGGTAAAAAGTTATTGACTTCAGGACTGGTTCGAATGGTAGTAGCGAGGGTGATAGTACTAAAAAAAATAAAATATTCCTATTAAGAAAAAAACCAAATGTACAACTTAATCATCCAATGAATTATTTTTTATTTAAGTAATGATTTTATAAATTTTCTAACTCAGAAAGAGTTATATAAGTTTGATATTTTAGCCTGATGATGAATATAGAAAAATAATTATTCTATGCTTATCATCTTAGCCTATAATCTACTAACTTCTTCAATATTCACACTAGCATTGAATCTACTTTTAGTACAAAAGGTTAGTGCTTGACATAGAAAGAGATGATTAAAGCTTGACATGTTGGAGAGTATATTTGCCTAAAAGACTAGTATGATGAGGAGAATAGGATGTAAGGCCACATAAAAAATAAAGATTAAGATTCCTTCCTAAATGAATAAAAGAGTAGAAAACTAATGATGGAGGACAACACATTCCATCACAGTCTTAAAGGCCAGATGAGAGGAGTGATCATCATGGATGACACCACCAGCAAGTCCCAAAAAAGATATATATTTTTTTATTTATTTTATTTAATTTTTACAAAATTATTTAAAATTAAAAAAATTAAAAATAAGAAATTTTTTAGTAGATTGGTGTGTTAGGCCTAACAATTTAGAGTCAGGGTCGTGCAAAACAAAAAATAAAAATGAAGACTCTCTTTTGAACTACTAGAAGAAAAAGTGGTGAACCGAGCAACATAGCAACATAGCTACAGCAAGCCACCAGCCTACCTATAAATAAAGACACATATATTTAACTTATTTTACTTAATTTCTATAAAATTTGTTTAAAAATAAAATAAAATTTCTTAGCTTGTCATGTTGGTTCTGGTGGGTCAGCATGACTCACCTACCCCACGAGCCTATGAGTCATTTCAGGTTAGCATGACATGATGGCTCAGTAGTCCATTACCTTCATAGGCTGTGTTGGTCTGGCTCAATCTATTTGACACCTCTAGCAACATCCTCTTTTCAAGTTCTATCAAAATTGTCCTTAAGAAAATAAATATTCCTCCTTAAGGGTTCATAAACTCTTTTCTTCAAGCAAACTTCGTTTGTGTTAGCTGACTTTCATCTTGCACTTATTCCTCTTCGGTTACAAAATGGTATGTGTTACTTAGTTACTTATGATTCAAGCACATGTTGGATAAAATTTGTGCTCACGTTTGGGCATGAATCAAACATATTATCTATTTATCATCATGAACTCAAGTATAATATTACCACATTAATTATTCAATCAATATCTTATTATCATCAAAATATATTTTATTAAACCATTAGGTTCAACAACAACACTTCTATAGTAGTAAATTTTTTGACATAGGCTTGGCTATCTTAGTTTCCTTATTAAAAAAAAGGCTTGGCTATCTTAAAGCTTAACTTGATCAACATTTAGCTTTTGAATGTTCAATTGTGTTGGCCCAGATGGCAACCCAAGAGGGGAGGGGTGAATTGGATTCTTAAAAAATTTTGGCGCTTCAAAAATAATTTCACAAATTGATAGTGCACAAAATATATGCTATGAGTGTGGTCCTAATGATGCAAAGCAGAATATGAAAGATTGAGCAGAGAGAAAGAGAGACAAGCACGACAACACAAGAAATTTATAGTGGTTCAGTGTTAGCTACACCTACATCCACTCCTAAAGAACTCTTGGACCCACACTATAATCACCTTGATTACAGCAGAGTTATTTTGCAAGCCCACAACTCAAACTTATTATTTTACAACGGGATCACAACGAACCCAATCGATTTTCACAGGTTGACCATCACAAAACCTATCCCAAGCTTTCTAGCTTGAACAAGGCTGATCCGCCTTCCTTGATTCAATCTCCTAATTGAATCAATCAACAAGAATAACTGAAATATAGTTACAGCAGAAATAAAGCTCCTCAAATGAGAATATAATCAAGAGAGAAATAGAAAAGCCTGATATAGAAGATTTTTGAAGTTGGGCTTTTCTTCTTTTTCTCTGAAATAATCTTTCTCAAGTTGGGCTTGAAGCTTTGGAAGAATCGTTGATGTAGAGGCTTTTAAAGAACTAGGGCTCTTTGCTTCTCCTTTTGATTTGATAGAAATCCTTCAAAGTTGCTTTTGAATACTTTGGATTTCTCTAAACTCAGTTTTGAACAAAAAGATTCAAACTTAAACTCTATCCTTTTTAATTTTCAATTCTAATCTTTTTCTTTTTCTCATCTACTTAAAATGATCGGATGGCTTCCCTTTTATAATCTTCTCTAAATCTACTTTTAGATGAAAACTAGCCATTAAAAGTAATTATGGATATGTTTAGTATGAAAGAGGAAAGAGTCATTGAAGTTTGTTAGAAAAAATCAACCGTTGAGTCATCTCTGACACTTCTGAAATCCATTTCTGACAAATTAGAGTCAGCTCTAACTCGATCTGAAGTTTGCTCTAACTCAGGATATTCAAAATGAAAACTTTTGCTCATCGTGGAGTTGGCTCGGCTCTAATGAAGTCCCAAAAAATGATGTCTCTATATAACCATTAGAGTTGGCTCTAATTCTCTGCAGGAGTCGGCTCTAATTTGATGCAAAAATGAGACTCTCTGTCTTTCGATTAGAGTCAGCTCTAATCTTTGTAGGAGTCAGCTCTAATCCATACCGAAAGTGCCAAACTATTTCGATACGCTCCGAAGTCGGCTCTAATACTTCTAGAGTTGGCTCTAATGACTTAAAGTTGACATTTAACACTAGACCATGATTCAAACTTAATTTTTCTTGAATTTTGATTAGATAAACATTTAAATTCCTAAAACACTTAATCAAAATTATTAATAACATAAGAAATATACTCATGTGGTTTTTGTTTTTCATCAAAATCAATAATTGGGTTAACAATCTTTTTATTTTTGATGATGACAAAAATATTGAGTATATGCATATATAATTGATTTTAAACTTCAACTTAAATGATTTTTCAATTAGAATGATAGTCAACATAATTTCAATAGCTCTATTTCAAATATTTTGCTTAACTATTCCATGAATTAGAAATTTTATCCAATGATTTATATAATTCAAATTATCAATTCAAGTCATTTAAATCAAATAATTAAATAAGCTCTCTCTGAGTAATTGCTTCCCCTATATGTGCATACTATTTTCAATATGCATATACAACTCTTTCCCTGATGACAAAAAATAGGGAAGCATAGGGTAGTCCTTACTCAGGATAAAATACAACTTATCCAATTTAGAATCAAGCATCATAGAATATCATAGGAGTGTAACATTTCAAAAAGATCAAAGGAATTTCATTAAGTGATCAACATTTTATACATTTCCATTGATTGCAAAAGATCAAGTACAAGTCAAGTGAAATACAAATAAAGTAAGCCAAATATAAAACAACAACATAACATAGCTTTTAGTTAAAAACCTAAATACAAGCTAGGATCACTATTAGATTCTAACTATAGATTTCTAAACATAAACTAAGATAAATTAATTGGTTGGATTCGATTGGATTGACTTGGCTTGGATTAGCTTGGCTTAGATTAGATTAGCTTGGCTGGATCAGCAGGAAAGGAAAGGAGACATCACTTCAAAACTTTAAAAGTCTTTTCAATTCTGCCAAGATTTGTCCCATTCCATCCTTCTATATCCTCAAAAATTCATCAATAACTTCTCAACTATGGAAGCAGCTATATCAATTTTGCCTTGAAGCTCTACATTATATTTGGAGTAGGTATCTGAGTCATCACCAATACCTCTGATCTTATCAAAATAATTGTAACTCTGATTTCAGACCATCAGCCGAAGTATTGATTGACTTTTCTATCTTCTCTACCTTCTCTTTCAAAATGTAAACTAGCTGCCTTATACCTAGAAGCTGATCCTAAAAGTTTTCTTTAATTCTCTCATCTTGCTCGGCAAGTGCAACATTCATTATCTTTTTAAATTGTGCAACTTGCTCAGCAATAAAAGTAGAGAAGGGTCCAAAAGATGCTATCGATGGTGGAGCAGATGAAGAACTCGGTCCAGGTGGAAGAACAGATGATCCAGGGCAGAGGATCTAGGTGCAGGTGCTGAAGGCCCGAAGACCTCCTTAATGTCATCATCATCATCCCTGACTCCTATGATTGGTATTGGCATATCAGACTATCTCCTCCTTTGCCATTGACCATTTATTTTTCTGAATCGCATGCGGTATAGGATAGAAATGTTGTAATAATCAGTGTTCCTTAAGTTCTTTTGAGGCTCATTATCTAGGATGTCTACCCTTTGGCTCCTAAAAACCAGTATCAAAACCATTCCATAGGGTAGGATGGATCTCTTCTTTGTCCCAGCCTCAGCCATGTATCCAATCATCATCCCGGCCAAGTTGATTGGATGTCCATTAAGCACACAATCCATAATAGTAATATCCCTTTCTGAAATAAACTCAAATCTATCAATTTTCGAAAATAAAATCCTACTGCAGATGTTGTGTAACAACCTCAGCTCTAAACTTAACTGATTGGCACCAATTTCTTCAAATTCAGTGACCTCTCTCTTCAACATTCTTGATAAAGCTTCACAACGGTCAGAGGAGTGTGTAGTAGTCATTCCAACAATGGGCATTTTTAGAAAGTTTTCCAAGATTTTAGAGGTTATGTGAACTCAAGTGCTCTCACATAACTCACTAAACCGCCATCTCCTCTACCAACATTATTGTAAAATTCTCTCACAAGTACGGGGTACGTGGGAACATCTAATGAGCAAACTTTTTTCCATCCCATATTCCTTAAAAGTCTCCCAATCTCAAAACCTTTAGAGTCAAGAAAGTGGAAATCTACCTTTCTTCCTATTGTAATTGCCTTTCCAGCCAAGAAGTCGATTTGAGGTGAGAGTGGAGATGGAATGGTGTCTAGACTGAAAGAGGAAGAAGTCGATGATGTGCTCGAAGAGGCCTGCCTTATCAAACAACGTGTGGACCATCTACCGGTAGTGATGGCGACTCCAATAGCTGATGCTCGACTTGGGTGCCATTAGATATCAAAGAAAGTTGAAATCAAGGAAATTTGGAAGATTGAATAGAGTGGAAGAGAGTTTGAAATGATTTAGAGTCGATTTGGTTTGAGAAAGTGTTGGCTCTGCCCTAGAAATAGTGACTGAGAACCACTTAGAGTCAACTCCCAAAAAGTGTAGAGTCGGCTCTAAATCGATACACAGTCAGCACTCGAAATAGAGTCGGCTCCAACAGTAATTAGAGTCGGCTCTAATGAGCAGACAGAAGGCTATCTAGCCTTAGAGTCGACTCTAACTTCAATAGAGTCGGCTCCACGATAGTTTCAGTGAAAAATAGGAGTATCAAAGTCTGAAACTTGTCAAGCCATGATCAAACTCTAAATAAATTTTTCTTAAAAGCATGGGGGATCAAGAAATCAATCATCTAGATGATTTTCCTTAGTAACATAAGAAAGTTTTCAAGAAAATAGATTAGAATCTAGATAATCATTCTTAGGGGTTTCAAATATATTCCAATGGTTCACAAACACTTAATTCTCCTCTAAAATAACAAAATCTTTCTTCACATAAGGGTTTTGTAAATATATCAGCTAATTATTCTTCAGTACACACATAATCAAGATAAACATCATTATTAGCAATATGTTCTCTAATGAAGTGATGTCTAACTTCTATATGTTTAGCTCTAAAATGTTGAATTAGATTTTGGTGAGGTTTATTGTACTAGTATTGTCACACCTAATTGAAATTTTATCAAGTATAATGCCATAATCTTCAAGTTATTGCTTAATCCAAAGGATTTGAGCATAGCAACTTTCAGCTGCAACATATTCAGCTTCAGCAGTTGATAATGCAACTAAATTTTTTTTTTGCTAAACCAAAAGATTAAGTTACTGCCTAAGAATTGCATGTACTACTTATACTTTTCCTATCTAGTTTACACCTAGCAAAATCAAAATTAGAATATGCAATTAAATCAAATGTGAGTCTCTAGAATACCATAATCCTATATTTTTTGTTTCACTTAGATATCTAAAATTCCTTTTATAGCAATTAAGCAAGATTCTCTAGGATTAGATTGATATCTAGCACATAAGCATACAACAAACATAATATCTAGTCTACTAGTTGTTAAATAAAGTAAAGAACCAATCATACCTCTATAAAACTTTTGATCTACTTTCTTACCATCTTCATCTTTATCAAGTTTGCATGAAGGGCTCATTGGTGTGCCAAGAGGTTTGACAATTTTCATACCAAACTTTTTAAGAATTTTCTTCATATATTTTGTTTGATTAATAAAAATTTTCTCTATTTTTGTTTGATTTGAAGTCCAAGGAAGAAGTTCAGTTCTTCCATCATGCTCATTTTAAATTCTCCTTGCATTAGTTTTGTAAAATCTTGACAAAGAAGATTATTAGTAGCACCAAATACTATATCATCAGCATAAATCTGTACTACTAATAAATCATTTTTTTTTCTTTTCAAAATAGGGTTTTATCAACATTATCTCTAGAAAAGTCATTTTTAATCAAAAATTTACTAAGTCTATCATACAAGCTCTAGGTGTCTATTTCAAACCATAGAGTGCTTTGTGTAGTTTAAAAACATGATTTGAAAATTTATGATCTTCAAAACCAGATGGTTATTCAACATAAACTTCTCATTTATAAAACCATTTAAAAATATACTTTTTACATCTATCTGAAATAAATTGATGTTCATGCAATATACAAATGCAAGTAATAACCTTATGGCTTCTAATCTAGCAACATGTATAAAGGTTTTATCAAAATTGATACCTTCTTCCTGATTATATCCTTTTGTAACTAGTCTAGCATTATTTCTATCAATAATGTCATCTTCATCTAACTTATTTCTAAATACCTATTTGGATCCTATAACTAGATAATCTTTGAGTCTATCAACTAAGGTCCATACCTTATTCCTAGTAAACTGATTTAATTCTTCTTGCATAGCTAACATCTAATAACTATCCTTTTCAGCTTTCTCAATTGTTTTAGGCTCTATATGAGATACAAATGTAAGATGATTGTTGATATTTCTCATAAATGATCTAGTTCTTACACCTTGAGATGGATCACCTATGATTAGGTCCTTTGGATGACTATAAGCATATCTCCAGTCTCTAAGTAGATTGTATCATTACGAGTAGTATCAACATCACCATCCTTAGATGAGTCATCTTTAGCTTCAGGTTCATGATCTGAAGATACATCAACATTCAATTTTTTAAAATCTTTTCCAAGGATATTAGTATCTTCCTCATCATCTTTCTTTTCAAAAGATGCTAAAGTCTCATCAAACACTACATGAATTAACTCTTCTATAATCAAATACTTCTTATTGAACACTCTATATGCCTTGCTAGATATAGAATATCCTAAAAATATACCTTCATCTGACTTAGCATCAAACTTTCCTAGATTGTCTTTTCTATTGTTATGAATGAAACATCTACAACTAAATGCATGAAAGTAACTAATGTTGGGTTTTCTTATCATGTCCATAGTTCATAGGGAGTTTTCTTAAGAATTGATCTAATTAAGGCTCTATTTAGGATGTAATAAGCTGTGTTTATAGCCTCCATCCAGATATATTTTGAGAGTTGGCTTTCACATAATATGGTACGGGTCATGTCTTCTAGAGTCATATTTTTTTTCTACCATCCCATTTTGTTGAGGTGTCCTAGGTGCTGAAAAATTATGATGGATGTCATTTTCAATGCAAATTTTTTTTAAATAAATAATTTTTAAATTTAGTTCCATGATCACTTCTAAGAGACACTATGGTAGTATTTTTCTTATTTATGACTTTCTTAAAGAATTTCAGAAATACCAAGAAAGTCTCATCATTGTGAGCTAAAAATAATACCCAAGTGAATGTAGAGTAATCATCTACTATCACAATACCATATTTCTTTTCTCCTAGATTAGTAGTTCTAGTAGGTCCAAAAAGGTCTATGTGTAGTAGCTTGAGTGGCCTAGAAGTTGAAACAATGTTTTTGGATTTAAAAGAGTTCCTAGTTTATTTTTCAAATTGACATGCATCATAAATTCTATTATTTTCAAAATCTAATTTTAGAAGACCTTTAACCAAATCCAATCTAAGCAAATTTGAAATAAGTGTGTGCTTGCATGATCTAATCTACGATGCCATAATCATCCAATCTCATTAACCTTAGCATTATCAGCAATTAGGCAATGATTACTTATAGATAAATTATCTAAGTCAATTAAGTATATATTGCCATTTCTATTTTCAACAAAGATAATGCTATTGTCAATGGGATTAGATACCGTATGAATAGATACTTCAAAAGAAACTTTGAAACTTTTATCGCATAGTTGGTTAATGCTAATCAAATTATGTTTCAAGCCATCAACATATAAAATATTTTTAATAAAAGTGGATAGAGTGATCTGAATTTTATCAATACCTATGATGTGACCTTAACTATCTTCAAAGATCATCACTCCATCTCTTTTAGCTTTAAGGGTGATGAATTAATCCTTGTCACCCGTCATGTGTCTTGAGCAGCCGCTGTCAAAATACTATTTTCTTTTTAATTCTTTGGCTGCAAAACACACCTGCATAGCAATCACTTCTTATGTTTAAGTACCCAAGCCCTCTTGGGTCCTTCATGATTAGTAGCAGCAAATATAGTTCCTTTTGGAAACCAAATCATTTTACTTTTATAATCAGCATGAAATATTTTATGATTGCAAACATAGGATTTATTCCTTTTCTTACCACAACGAAAATAGGAAATATCATTTTCAACCGATTTCTTAACAAAGAAGTTGTTAACAAGTTTTTGTTTCTTATGTGGTTTGTATTCCAAATCGGCCTTATCAAAAATAACTCTTTGATTATTTAAAAAAAATTGAGTCTTTTCGAGCTATATATAAATTTGTCAACAATATTCTTGTATCTTTCAACTTTATTTTTTAAATTTTGATTTTCAGTAGAAATCATATTTTTTTCTTTTTCTAAATCTTGCTTTTCAGATTTTAGCATTTCAAATTCAATGGTAAATTCATCTTTCTTTTTAAGAAGATTTTAATTTTCAATTTTCAAAACTTTATTTTTTGTTCTCAAAACTTTAAAATTATTAAGCAATTCATTGAAAGCATCATAAAGTTCATCAAAAGTGAAATCATAAATAGGGCTTTCAGAACTTACCTCTTCTTCATTGGCCATAAGACATATGTTGACAACCTCTAGTTGTTCATCTTTGGATGAAGATTCATCACTGTCATTCCATATTGCAACATATGCTTTCTTCTTCTTTCTATATTCCTTTTTGAGCTGAGGACATTCAAATTTGTAATATCCGGGCTTCTTGCATTCATAGCATATCACGGAATCCTTCTCTTTTTCCTTATCCTTCTCCTTATCTCCTTCCATTTTGATACTAAGTTTTTTTTTGTGAAATAACCTTCTTTGCATAAATTTTTTGAACTTTCTTGCAAGAAGAGCGGTGTCATCGTCATCCTCATCTTCTTCACTGCTGCTCTTCTCCATTTTAGCAGCCTTTAATGCAATTGTCCTTTTCTTCTTCACATCTTCTTCAAGATGTTGCTTTATTGTAAGTTCATGAGTCATAAGTGATCCAAGGAGCTCCTCCAAAGGTAGACTGTTGAGATCTTTAGCTTATTAGATTGCTATTACTTTGGCTTCCCATGCTCTTGGAAGGGACCTAAGAATTTTTGAGCAAGTTCAGAATTAGTATAGGTCTTTCCAAGACTTTTTAATTCATTCACTATATCAGTAAATCTAGTGTATATGCAAGTGATGGAGTCATTTTGATCCAAGTTAAAGAGTTCATATTTATGCACAAGAATGTTAATCTTGGACTCTTTAACCTGGTTGGTACCCTCCTAGGTAACTTCCAACCAATCTCATATCTCCTTGGCTGAGATGCAAGTAGATATTCTATTAAATTCAATTACATCTAAGGAGCAGTATAGAACATTCATGGCCTTTGCATTGAGCTAGGCCATTTTTCTATCATTCTCATTCCAATCCCTTTCGAGCTTAGGAATAATGGATCCATCTACTAAGTGTGTGGGAGTGCTAGGACCATTGATAATGACACTCCATAAATCATAGTCTAAAGCTTGAATGAATATCCTCATTCAAGTTCTCCAATATGAGTAATTTGTGCCATTAAACTAAGGTAGACGATTTATGGATTGTCCCTCAGAAAAAAAAAAAGAATCAGCTTGAGCTGCCATTTGGATCTTTAGCTCTTGATTGTTAGATCAAGAAAGGATGAGCACTAGCTCTGATACCAATTGTTGGCCCAGATGGCAACCCAAGAGGGGGAGGATGAATTGGATTCTAAAAAAATTTGGCGCTTAAAAAATAATTTCACAAAGTGATAGTGCACAAAGATATATGCTATGAGTGTGGTGCTAAGAATGTAAAGCAGAATATGAAAGATTGAGTAGAGAGAAAGAGAGACAAGCATAACAAATACAACAAATTTATAATGGTTTGGTGTTAGCTACACCTACATCCACTCCTAAGGAACTCTTGGGCCCACACTATAATCACCCTGATTATAGCAAAGTTATTTTGCAAGCTCACAACTCAAACTTATTATTTTACAATGGGATCACAACGAACCCAACCGATTTTCACAGGTTCACTAGCACAAAATCTATCTCAAGCTTCCAGCTTGAACAAGGCTGACTGCCTCCCTTAATTCAATCCCCTCATTGAATCAATCAATAAGAATAACTGAAAGATAGTTACACTAGAAATAAAGCTTCTCAAATGAGCAAATAAGATAATATAATCAAAATAGAAATAGAAGAGCCTAATTTAGAAGGTTTCTAAAGTTGGGCTTTTCTTCTTCTTTTTTTCCTTTGAAATGATCTTCCTTAAGTCGGGTTTGAAGCTTTGAAGAATCATTAATGAAGAGGCTTTTAAAGAACTAGGGCTCTTTGCTTCTCCTTTTAATTTGATAGAAATCCTTCAAAGTTGGCTTTTGAATGCTTTGGATTTCTCTAAACTCAATTTCGAATAAAAGGATTCAAACTTGAACTCCATCTTTTTTACTTTTAATCCTATTTCTTTTCTTTTTCTCGTCTACTCAAAACAGTCGAATGGCTCCCTTTTTATAATCTCCTCTAAATTCACTTTTAGATGAAAACTAGCCGTTAAAAGTACTTGTGGATGTGTTTAGTATGAAAGAAGTTGAAGTTTGTTGAAAAAAAGTCAATCGTTGGAGTCATCTCTAACACTTTTGAAATCCGTTTCTGACAGATTAGAGCCGACTCTAACTCGACCTGGAATCAACTCTAACTCGGGATATTCAAAACGAAAACTTTTGCTCATCGTGGAGTCGGCTCTAGCTTTTCAAGGGGTCAACACTTCTCGTACGAGAGTCGGCTCTAGTGAATGCGAGAGTCAACTCTAATGAAGCCCTGAAAAACATAGTCTCTGTATAACTATTAGAGTCAGCTCTAATTCTCTGCAGGAGTCGGCTCTAATTTGACGCAGAAATGAGACTCTCTGTCTTTCGATTAGAGTCGGCTCTAATCTCTGCAGGAGTCAACTCTAATCTGTACCAAAAGTGCCAAACTGTTCTGATACGCTCCGGAGTCGACTTTAATCCTTCTAGAGTCGGTTTTAATGACTAAAACTTAACATTTGATACTAGATAATGATTCAAACTCAATTTTTCTTGAATTTTGATTAGATAAATATTTAAATTCCTGAAACACTTAATCAAAATCATTGGTAACATAAGAAATATACTTATGTGGTTTTTTTTATTCATCAAAATTAATAATTAGGTCAATAAATTGTCATCAAATGCTAAGTAATATACCACAACGTAAAATGAGGTTATAAATTCTTTTGGTTATGAAAAACAAAAGTGAGGCATATACATGCATCCATTTAATCTTATTTGTAAAAAAATATATGCAATTTCAACATTAAACTTATAAAACATTATACTTAAAGGTCTCAAAAATAAAATATACTTGCACCTGTTTGAAACAAATCAATTCTACGGTTTCTATAGAATTCATTTGTAAATCCATGATTTGATATGTTTGGCAACATAACAAATTATAGATTTAAAATCCCAACTACTAAATCTTGAAATTACTTCTTATTATAAATACCAACGATTTTGATAGTTTGTAAATGAATTTCACGAAACAAAGAAAATATTTTTTTAAGACAAAATTGCCCTGATCCACAATCAATAGCTTTTGACCAAAAATAATATTATTTATGATATTATTATTAATGTAATAAATTATTATTATCAATAATTAGTATAATATCATTATAATATATTTTATCTATATTAGTTATAATATATTTATAATATAATATGATTATTATATGAGATAGACTTGACTATATTTAAATATAGCCAAGTATAAATCTGATCACTTTCTTCACCTTGCATAGCTCACGGATCCTAAAGATAAAAAGGTCAAAAAGGTAAGGGTAGTTTTGGAATTTGTGTAGATCTAAGAGTAAAAGAAATGATCGAATCTTCGACTCAAATTTAGCTAAGTCCAACTCATTATTATATTATTATATTTTAGATAATTGTTATAATTATTAAATTATAATCCTAATTATATTTAATTTTTTATTATTTAAATAAATCATTATTTAATAAATTATGAAAATTAATTATAATTTAATACAATTCTCAACTCAACTCAACTCATCTAAGCCTTTTCCCAACTATATGAGGTCGGCTACATAAATTTGCTTCCTTCACTCTTCTCTATTTAGGATTAAATTGATATTAAAATTATAATAGTTATATCTTTTTTAATTATTTCTGCACATATTAGTTTAGGTCTACCTCTATTTTATTATGAATTGTTAAAATATCACTCTTTCTAACTTAAGTATCTAAAGGTTTACGTTGTATATGTCCAAACCACCATAATCAATTTTCTCTCATTTTATTTTCAATTGGGGCTACTCCTATCATTTCTCTAATATATTTTTTTAATTCTATCTTTTAAAGTTTTACCACATATTCATCTTAACATACGTATTTTTATTACCCTTAATTTATTCATACGTTTTTTTAATATTGCCTAACACTCTATTCCATATAGCATAGCTGGCCTAATAGCAGTTTTATAGAATTTTTCTTTCAATTTTAATAAGATGTGCTGATGATACAATACTCTAGAAGTACTTATCCATTTAATCCATCCTGCTTTAACTCTATGATTCACATATTCATCTATTTCACTTTTTTGCTCGATAATTGATCCCAAATACCTAAATTTTTACTCCTTGATATCTCTTGACTTGCAATCTTTATATTAAAATATAATTACATATAATTAATATGATTAAATGTGATTTGAGAGCATAATTAATACAACAATTCTCAAATCCTCTCTCCAACTAATTATTAAATAGAAATAATTTTAGAAAAGAAAACATTGAATTGAATTTTCATTTGTTCCCAACATAAAAAAAGTTCTTTTACAATAAATTTCACTGCAAAATTCGTTTAATTATGAATGAATTCAATAGTCATTTGTGTTCCGAATGGAGCTTTAAAACGATGCATGCTTTGTTTTGTTAACACATTTCTTTCTTTTCTTCTTCTATTATTTTCCTCTTTTTTCCATATTAAGCAACTTTTTTATGTTTTGTGGCTGAAAATACCAAAACTGGACTAGAAATTTGATCCCATTATGGCCACAGAATAAGATTATTTTAAACAGCCACGGAGATTCCAATGTTCAAAATATTATATTTATGAACAATAGAACCATTAAATAACAGCCATTATTCCTGTTACATAATGGCTATTTTAGTGGGAAATTTTTTTTTTAAATAAATGCCTATCATGCACGCATTAACACTCATCCATTCCTCCCCATTATTAGCCATTTCGATCAGCTCCAAATCGGACCCCAAGACCTCATTGGCTAAATGAATGGCTTTGAGTTTGTTATCCTGTTTCTTTTCTTGGTTCGGTTTCTCTCTTGTAATTTTAAGTTCAGAACTTCAATTGAAAACCGTAACTCCAGAATTCAGCTCTTTTCTCTGTCGGAGAAATCTTTTAGAACACCGAGTAAAGTTGTTGGATAATATTAGCAATTACAACAGAGTCAGAAGTTGGACAAACGATTGTTAGGAAATTGCTATAGGGAATAACTCTATTTTCCACATGGTTGAGTCACCAATGCGTATATTGACACTTGTTCTGGTATTAATACTTGTAGTGCCCATGCCTAGGCTACACTATGGCTACAACCAAAGATTGGGATGATTAAAGGAAAGAGGTCCTCAATACCATCAAAGTTCTAAATTTCAGAAATGGCAGACTTAAAAACCACACAGAGACATTTGTTAACAGACTTTGCAGGTTTTCATCAAAGTTTATCTAGCAGAATAGATATTACTCCCTAATAATGAATAAAAAGATTGTATTATTCTCATTCATATAAATTTCAACAATCACTTTAAAAAAGGACAAAAAAGAAAAAAGTATAAGGAATATTGAAACAAACTCAGACCTCACGATTTATAAGCATAACATCAGAATTGTACAAGAGTGGGAAAAATTACTTCGTGTAACCTAAACAAAAATTGAATCTTTTAACTAAAATGACTAAACATGTCCTGCAACCAAATGAAATAAATAATGTATACACAACACTCATGTTTGTATATATGTATGCATAAATAAGCACAAAGTCAACATGAGTTACATGAACCTAGCTATAAAGGGAATGTGTAAGAAGGGTTGTTAGAACTGCAAGGCACTGTACATAGAAGTCATCATCTGAATGTAAAGGAAGTCAACAATAAAGGAAATGGATGTAAATGTTAAATAGAAAAAGCACAAGCATTAACTGAAATTTTGAGGTTGGGGGGAGGAAATACTAACCAGAAAAGTAAAGAGAAGGCGAAACCAGGTCAGAGTAGATGGAAGTTGGATGAACCTCAATTTTTGGTCCACCTGCTGTACCTATTGGAGTCAAAGCACTTACAAGAGTTTCTATGGCACCTTGAGCCATTTCAACATCATCATGTTCTTCATTTAGAACATTCAGAAGTATCAGAAATCCTGTTTTTGAAAGATACATCCATCAAATTATATGCAGAACTGAAATTATGAACTGATCATTGCACTCCTAGTTCACCTCAACACAGAACATCAACCAGACCAACCATAAAAAAATGTCTAAACTAGCAAATAATCAAGATGGAGTACTACAAAAACTCCTATCAAAGTCAATGCTCTGATTTTTTGGATACCCCAAGGAGATTCATCTACTTAAATTTTGGATGAACTCCAATCATCCAATTTATTGGACATTTGGCAAGGATTTGTAATGTCAATTAATTGCTAGTTGACTATCCTGTAAAACTTATATATTCAGAGGGGAAATGCTCATACTTCAAGCACTATAGAGGCAAAAATCATGGCCCATCAATCATGAGAAGCAGCTGCAAAAGTGCAAATATGAAGTTTAACATAGGCACATGGCCAAGAACATTCACCATACAATAAATAGTAAATAAATTTGCAACAATTCAAAACACCATGGTTATTCATTATTTTCATCTGGGATTCCCAATGGCATGCAAAAGGAATGACCAAAGCTTACACAGCAACAAATTGAATCATAGCTCTTTATATTAGTTGGTAGCCAATTAATCTAACCTAAACTAGAACTCCTGATTGCTCCCTGATTTGCCAATATTCTCAGTTAAAGGAAATAGGAAACTCCAGCAGGCACTGATCATAGCTGAGAACTGATAGATAGCCAAAAATTGCTTCTTCTGTCAATCCATCTGGCTACTCAATGGAACATCCTCATCTCCATTATCTAACTCCTGTTCTACTCCTTTGACCTGCCAACAGAAGCACCCATATGTCATGTTAGAAAAAGCAGAAGTTGTTGCTGTAGGTACATCAAGTAAGCTGATGGAAGTAATGTGTGCCGTCAATAGACTGTTGTAAGAAATGCACAACTGAGTCTGAGAAAAAACAGTATAGAATGTGTCAGATTAAACTCCCCCCCCCCCCCCCCCAATTCAGTTTTTTTTTTCCCCAGTCTACTCAAAACATGTTTGTTCTTAGATTAGATTGAACACATTGGATCTAAGTAAGAGATTTTTGCAGGTGGAAAAAAAAACCCTTAAGACAGTCCCTCTTCATTAAACCCAAACTCATTGGTAAGGGACAACTAAAATATAACTATATTATTTGATCCTTGCAGCTTTAATATTCAAGTAAAAGACAACTCTATTATTGCAGCAAATCTTATTGTTAGCATTGACCAGTGATATGATAACTCTCTTGTTAAATGACATGTCTGATAGAGATTTAACCTTTTTTGGTAAAATTAGATTCCAGCCAAATTTATTTTCTAAGTGTTCAGACTGAAAATGAGTAAGGTATGGTTATTAAGCTGGAATATCAAACTATGTTCGACCTCGACTCAGGTACCTTACAATGCATGGTCTGAGATCAACAACTAATGTTAACAGCTAATTTCAGCCAAATTTATTTTCTAAGTGTTCAGATTGAAAAAAGTAAGGTATGGTTATTAAGCTGGAATATCAAACTATGTTCAACCTTGACTCAGGTACCTTACAATGCATGGTCTGAGATCAACAACTAATGTTAACAGCAGAGAAACAATTTGAATGTTACCTCAGGAACATAATGCATGAGCATGTTTTCGATGCCGGATTTCAAGGTGACTGATGAGCTTGGGCAGCCACTACAAGCTCCTTGCATCTTTAGTTTAACAATACCAGTATCACTGAAGCAACCATAGAGCAAAGGGATGTTTATAAGTTCAGAATCATCTCCAGTACTCATTGCACATGAGATTAACTAGGTATTCAGCTTTGTGTGTGCGCGCGTGAGAGAGAGAGAGAGAGAGTGAGAGTGAGAGAATTACGGATCAAATCCATGGTATTCAATGTCTCCACCATCATCTTGCACGGCAGGCCTGATCCGGGTTTCTAACAATTCTTTGATCATTGCAACAATTTCAGAATCATCCTACAATGTGACAAGTCCATGGCCTTCTTAGTTTTTAAAACAAGCATGGACAAAATCAATAGCAGAAAAAATGCACCAGAAGCCCAATAAAAAACTGACTCGCACGCACTAGAGTTTCTCTTCTCTGGATCAATATCACAACTAAAATTTTAAAGAGTAGCACATACATAGAAAATTTTGTCAATGCTACACTAATTAAATTTTTATGCATTTATAATAATTACATGTCTGAAAGATGGTTTTGAGTTAGCATCATCCTTAACTAGCTTAACCACGTTCTGTTAATCTATATAGGTGTTCCATTTGTCGCTTTTTTGGACTATTTTAAACTAAGTTATGTGAACCAAATTGAACCATTTGCAAATAGTGCAACATATAATTTGAGTCAAGCTCTCTAGGCATATAGTGCTTGGGCATCCAGCCATCAATCAGAAATGATATTCCCAAATAGCATAGCCAAGTGTTATGTTAGTCGCAGTCATGGTATGATTCAGCACTTACTTTCTAATATATTTATTTTGAACAGTAAATCTAGCATTAACTTTTTATCAATTTACTAAACACTAGTTACAGAAAAACTCAATAGTAGTGACGCGTGACTCCACCACGGGAATTGAGAATCATCATACAAATGATATACTAATGCTAACGAAGTGACTAGCTACCAAATTAAGGCCACCCAACACAATTCAGTTCATAATCATACCAATGCAGTACTAAAAGCACCCTCCAAAGGATTTGATACTTGCAACTTCACTTATTTAAATATCCTATAATATCAATACATTATACAGTTGTTAATAACGGTGCTTCAACAATGTAATTGATTATTTTCAACCAGAGAAAATCTAAGGTATTTTGATATTTTAAGTTCCATGACTTACAAATATTTTCAGCATTTTGCAGATTGAAAATAATTATTTCATTCTAGGCCTTAAAAAGACAACATAATCCTTTTACTTTTATATGTAGCATGTAATTGTTAAGAATCATTATAACAAAAGCCACAGAGCAATGATTCTTGATATAACAAATCATTTTGCTAAATATAAGTAATTCTCTTCAATGAACCAGTTCTTAAAGGACCAGCATTGAACACTGGTGTGAAACCTGCAACCTGTGCCCTTTTAACAGAATCAAGTTTTCAATAGGAATACATACAAGTCAAGTAGACCTTGCTTTCACAAAGAATGTTTGCAATTATTGATGATTTGCATTTGTTTTGCCATGAAGTAATTGCCTAGAAGCTACACAAGACATTTGATACAATATGACCCAATTGGCATTTGATTTCTTCTCTATTGATTTTCTATTCTATAAGATACAAAATTGCACATTAGAACTAAATTTCACTAATTGTGTTAATTTTTGAAGTTTGAAATATGATAAAATACCACATAAGAGCATGCTAAATTTGTTGTGTTCCTTCATATAGATCTAAACTGATTACACATTTTAATCCCTTTTACTTTCTCTGCTACGCACATTCTAGAATCAGATTTTCTTCCTCTTTTTGGTTCGAATATTTCTATTTTACTTAGTTCTTTAAGAAAAAAGTTGGGAGTACTACAAGCAATATGAAATCTACAAAACAAAATATCATTTTTCTGGCCAAATTGCATCAAAGCTTTGGTTTGAAGCGTACAGTTCTAGCTGTAGCAGGAGCATTCCAAAACCCAATAACTTAACATAATAAAGTGATAGGCATGCCTTATGCAGACATATGTTCCACATGATAATGTCTAAAGTTTAAACCCTTCAAGACATCAACAGATCCTAAGCATGAATATCCTGATTCCTGATGAAAGGGAAGCCATTAACCAGTTGTTGCATGAAAGAACTCAAGCTTCTAGTTACATATTTGACATGTGACTCACACATGTCAGAGCCATATTACTTTTATCCAAATTATTAAAAATGTTCTGAATTGACTCTTGGATTTTCATAGAAACTTGTCTATGTTTGTTATGTCTAGATTCTAATTTTTATTTTCACTATTTTATGGCAAATATGACAGCTAATTCACTATCATAATAGAACATGCCCATAATTGTGATAATACTTAAAGCTAATGTTTATCTACCCAAGAAATGGCACAATCTAACATCCCGATTGAGTGACTATAATTGGCACCACGCAACAAGCATAAGAAGGATACCTCATGAATTGCTGTGTCCATAGAAGCTGCAACATTGGAATCCAGAAAAAGTGGTTTTCCAGATGAATGGAAGTCCATAATGGCAGCAAAAATTTCAGGTTTCAGAAAATCCCAGGAAGCTTCCTCTGATTTTGTAATTGTTACGAAGTCTGACCCAAAGAATACCCTTGTAATTCCTGGATCAATAGCAAGTAAAGATTAATCTCAACTTATCCAATCTAAATATTTTCACCCCTTATTTATTGGAGAAGCAACAAAGAAAACATATATAACAGACATCAACATACCATCCATGAGAATATATAACCTCTTCGAGCATGAAAAGTGCAAAACTTGTCAAATAAATCAAGGGGCATAAATCATCCATATACCAGGGGGAATAAAACATTACCTAATTGTTTCACAACAAGAGATAAATAGGGGTTAAGTGGGAACATAAAACTAGAGTTTAGCCCAAAGTCCCCAACTCCAAGTGTCTGGGAACATGTCAGCCAGGAAGTGGTGACTTTAAATTTGAACCCATCCAACCTAACATGACTTCAATGCTGAAGATAGTGGAGGCAACTTTGATGCACGATGTGACTTGTTTACCAATTCCATGCACTTCTTAAGATCAGCTAGTATGATCATCACACCTCCTCAAGGACCATCATAAAAACCTCTCTCTCCATTCTTACATCTCCCACATCTCTTCCACTCTCCCTACAAAATTCATCCACTCTCCCCTCCTCCATCAACACAACCACCCTTCTTCTTCCTTCCCCATTTGTCCTCCTCACTTCACCTAAGATCCTCTTCTTGCTAGCCTTCTGAACTAAAATCTTCCAAGATATTCTCCAGATGATGCTGTGTCCGAGGAATACATCGAAGCCCAGACGCACTAGACTTTTTCATCCAATCTTTTTTTTTTTAATTGATCTAGAATTCCTTGCGCAAGTCTCATGCCAAACTCATGATTAAAGCATTAAACATACTAATATAGATCCTAACCCATCATGATCAGATCTATTCTTTTCTCAGGACATTTTCTAACATCGTTCTATTTCTATCTGATAAAATGGTACAAAGAAAAATCTTTGCATAATAAAACAACACTAATGCCTTGATTTCAAACTAGTTGAAGTCCGCTATATAAATTCTTTTTCTTCATTCAGCTTGGTTTTGAGCCATATTTTTTACATGAAACTTTGCCTATATATGAAGTTTTATACATGGCTAGTTCCAAGCCTGAATAAAGCATGAGAGTTGTGGTAGGTTGATAGTCAACATAAAACTATAGTTACACCCTATGAACATGAAACCTTGCATGATATCTATCTCGATTTTAAAGATGAAAAAAATCTTTCTTTCTTCCTTTTTCTCTATTATTTCTTCATGCAATTCAGTTTGAAAGGTCAATAATTGTCTTGTTCATTTTTATCATAAAGTAGGATGATTTTGCTAGTTCATGGCCAAAACATCCGGCTTTATTTGGAAGATCAATACCATAACACGACCAAAATATCGACTTTTGATTTGAGGTCATAAAAAATGATCTTCTGAATAAAATATATCATTATTTATTCTAGGACTTGCTTCATTTGTATTATGTATTGTTTCATAAAAAATGATAAATTACTTTAACTAATATTAGAAGGGCGTAAATCACAAACCACATTTTGATGGGAAATTAAGAAAAGAAGTACCTTCTGAGGGGTATAAATACCAAAATCTCTTGTGTTTATAACCAAAGGTAAGCATGCGTCGCATTGGGCCAATTCTAGGTAGGAACCTAGAACCAACCCGATTAGAATCGGTTCTAAGATTTTGGACATAAAAAAATTTGATAATATCTTGAAACCAACCCAGAACGAATCTAATTAGATCAATTTGGTTCAGGATCGGTTCCACCCTTAGAACCATTTTTTGTTCTTTTTTTTTAACATATGTTTGATATCTAATGGCTAAATTTTTTTTCCTTAGTTATGTTCAATAAAAAGGATATACATAGTATTTGTTGACTAATTTAATACTTAAAGTTTTCTTAAGTAGAGATAGTAGACAACTTATGAAGTATGCTTGATGTCTTGACTTAAAAAAAAAAGAAAAAAAAAAGAGGATGATCGGTTCTTGCATTAGAACCAAGGAATCAAGAATTGGAACCAAGAACCAACCCGATGGAAGTCAATTTTAAAATTTTGAATCCAAAATCAACCCTATTAATACTCAAAACCGAACTAAGCTGACCCTATCAAATCGGGTTGGTATCCATTCTCGGATTACCCTAACCCATTGCTCACCCTTATTTATACCCATATAAATAAATTTGTGCTTGCAAGCGAACTTCATAATTTAACAAATGGGACCATTTTATCCGTAGTATTTCTTTCACATTTGGAACCTTGCATCTCTGCCTTCTATGTGCATATGAGAATGAATTCAAAACTTAACAAATGCTTGGAATCTGATATAGTAGCTTTGCCTTCATTGTGGCATGTGTAATTGTCTTGATCCAAATGCTACAAAGATGAGAGTAGGGATAGATGTATTGAGTCTATTGACTGCATGCGTATGGACAGGCCTGCCTTTTATATGAGCTGCAATGCTCAGAAAGGAAAATCATGGTGACACAGTTCATGTGCCCATTGAGTTTATTTATTATGGTGAAACCAAAAGCCATTATTTCAATCTTATGATAGGAGCTATCTGTAGCATCTTGGGTACGTATATCACACAACCTAGTCCTGCAATGCCAACCAAAGTTTGTCCTATCCTCCCTATTACCCATATTTAAAAGTGAGATGTCCTATCAACTTTTATTTTTTATTTATATTAGTTGACTTCTCATTTAGAGGATTGAAGGTGTAAAATGAGCTAGAAATCATATAGGACTGCAACAGTAAAGATCACTTATATTGATCTCAATCAATATTTTAGCTTCTTGTTGTGATTGGAAGAAGCCACTTCAAACTGGCAACCATCAAATTAGATGGCAAAATCTTTATATGAAATGAGAAGTTGGAAAGGCTCAACCAATAACCATATGATATTAAACGATGCACTAATGCAAATTCATGAGCCACCCTACAATGCATCATAGTCAGTTAAGGTATTGCCATAGATTCAGACCCCCACCTTGGGGGTAAAAAGTCACAACTGACATTGCCCCAAAGTAGTACTTGGAGAGGGGCTCATTACCGTGCCTGATTTCATTTCCTTTTGTTGAGCTATGCAGTATTATCTAAAAGAGCATGAAGGATGTACACTTTAAGACAATGAGCATGAAGAATGCACATGTTAGGACAATGAGTGCATGTCACACTTCTTTATGCTTGAAGATTGAGTTAAGTGTGCCTTTCACATAGTGAAGAACAGTTTTTTGTATTATCATCCTTTCTTCCTCTAGACCTCTACCCCATCCAAGTTGACTTGGCGCTGGCTTGTTATTCTCTCTACAATAATGTGCTAATTGTTGATTCTAATAATCCATTTGTGAATTGGAAAGTGGTGTTTGGGAATGATCAACCTTAAAATTGCAGTCAGAACCAGGAACAGAGAGCAGCATGAGAAGAACAATAAATGAATAGAGTAAGGACTGAGGTATTATATACTAGCCCATGCAATACAGCACATATAGGGCAGAATATATTCAAGCAAGAATCACAAAAGAAAGGTTGTGCCAACCATGAAATTAGTTGAATATATTATATTGTGCCAACAATGAAATTAGTTGAATATATTATATTGTGCCAACCATGAAATTAGTAGAATGTCAATTCTAATTGTCATGATTCAAATCTGACCCATTTTAAAGGCAAGCCCATTGAATAGATGCTTTAATATAGGTTTATCAAAACTAAATGCTCAAGATTTGTCATCTCAATACCAGACCTCATACTAGTACCACATATGCCAACTACACAAGTTAGGTCAGCATACCAACACTCAATATGCAATGGTGTCGAGTTTCGGTTCAGTATCGGTACTGTATAGTAGACCCAATAAGGCACACCGTACAAGCACTAATCCTATTCTAGTTGGCTATATGTCCTGCAAGATTTGAGCCCAAGCTCCATTTGCATTAAACTGAAGTCATTTAAACAACACATATCTAAATAACAGGGTTACACTTATCTGATAAGAAGGTGATGATACAAGACAACCCCAAGGAACCCTACTCTGCAACACCAAGTATAAATAATGAAATCTTTAACTCTATAATGATGCAAAACACCTATCCTAATCAAAATGTTAGCAATTTTATAATCTGATGTCGGACACTAATATGCTCAGGAAATGAATCAAAACAACCTAGGTGCACGAAAATGCTGCCATGCTAATGTTTTGATGGGGCAAAAAGGTCAGATGATAGCTTGCATCCAAATTAAGGGAAAAAAAAAATTCCACGGGCAATGTATCAAAGGTCACCAAATGGCAGTCAAGGGATTAGTGGTAATGGTGCTGCAATCATTTATTACATAAAGAAACATGCACCCCACCCAATATAATCCCCTTAACTTCTCAATCGTAAAATCCAGTGCCTGACTCCAATACTCAATCCCTACCCCAAGCCTCATTGTTAATCAGATATAGAAATTTTCTAAATAAAAAAAATGTGAAGATAAATTGAAAAAAGAATTAAATTGTTGGAGCCTATAATATTTGGTTGCTTGCACTCCTTATTTTATCCTTCTCTTTCTCTCTTCATGGATCCTATTTCCTTCATGTATGAAAAATGTTCTGGTAAGGCCTAGAAGCCTTGGGTACAACCTTGCATTTTAGAGATAAAAGAGGAGTGAGAAGGACAAGAAGGCACTTCCCAAGAGGAGCCTAGAACTCCATAGAACACTTTGCAAAACAAGTTTAATTTCTACTTCTAAGTTATCTAACATAAGATTAAAACTCCTCATTAATTTATATGACTTTAGAATTCACCATCGCAGTACTAAGGGGCATATCGAACACCATATTGGTACGTCCGATACACTCAATATGGGGGCAAATCAATCCCATACTGATACTAGCACCAGTATAGTACCGTTACGGTATGGGTTACCTAATATGGTAGCATACTGACTGGTATGTTATACCATGCTCTCAGTACGCCGCACAGGTGCCAATACAACACCGTTATGGTATGGTACACTTAGTATAGTAGCATACAACTAGTTCGGTCTCACCAACTATCTTTGATAGCAATTGCAGTCCAAGGTTCATACAGGAATTATAATTGATGTTCAATTACCTCCGTGCAATCTATGTGTACCACCTTGATAATTTCAAGGGAGTGCTTAATCATAATATTTGGTTACAAGTCCACTCTATCCTGAACTCTTATTTCCAATATGTGGTAAGGCTAGAAATCACGCTTTATCTTTTACTTCGCATACATACATAAACGAATCAGTCCCCAGCTGCCAACCAGAAATATATTTTAGTGCAGTTCCCTCAGGCAGCTTCTTATTGGTTGCAATTTTCTATTGATAACGCAGTGGCATGCACCCATCACTGTTGAATTCACAGAATTTCATGCCAAAAGTTATCTTTGATGTTCTTATTGAAGCAAACTGTATACATGTTTTTGGATCTCGAACATCCTTTCAGTTCATTCTATACATATTGCAGATATACCAAAAATCAACAAAACATATCTGATCTATGTCGCTGACATCAGTTAATCAGAACAATACATACATGTAGAGATATGAGAGAGTAATTTTGAGTAAGGATCATGCCATGCACAAAAGGAAAGATGAATAGGCAAGACATGCAATAACCTGACAAAATATGTATGGTCAGGGGACTAGATAAGCACAAGGCCAGATTAGACAATTGGAATTTGGAATGATAAAATGATAAAAAATGACTATAAGAATCCAAGGACTTGGATAAGATAGAATAGGTGAGAAAACATGAACAATGAAAAAATAACAGCAAAGTTGTAACCTTAAGGGTGCATTTGGTATGGGGTTAAAAAAATGGGGGTGAAAGGGTGTAAAGTTTTCCTGTTAACTACGTTCAATTGTATTTGTTAATAAAGGGTAAAATAGTATAGATGTAAGTACTAAATGTGTTTGAAAGAAGGTTAATATAAAAGAGATGAAATATCATTAATATTTTGTTAATATTTTAATGTAAAAGAGATGAGATGGAAAAGAGTGGTGAGATTATTTAATATTTTGTTAGTCCCTGTGTTTCAGCTCCTTTCACCCCTGAATATATTTTGCCTTTGACCTTCTTAACCTATCCTCTCCTAGGTTAACAATTTTTTTCCTTTTTTTTTTTATGGTGGGGGAGGGGGTGTGCTTTGTGATCATCCCCTTAAAAAATTAACACCATACGAAACACCCTCTAAGAATAAAAAGTCCACAAAGTAATTGACTAATCTTTGGAAAGAATTAAAAGAAAAATAAATGGATTAACCAAGAATGACTGATCTTCAAATAGGAACAAGAAGAATGGCCAGACTAATGAAGTAAATGCACTCCATCATGTTTGATAGAAGAACTGATCAAAAAACAAAGTATAAAAAAGAAGAAGCATACCATCAATTCCAAATAATGATTTAGCTAGTGGTGAATTCATTGCTACACGAGCATTTGGAAAGTCAGCACTTCCAACTTCCATAACAGGCTTCCCAGGATAAAACATGAGAGACATTGGATTTGGTGTTGATTGTGTTTGAATAAACATGCTCCTCTTCTGCCCTGCATAAGCAATCATCAGAATAAAATCAGTCAACTATATATTTATTTCAAATATGCCATGTATTCAGAAAAGATACAATATTTCAGCTTCATAAACATAATAAATTCTACAAAATTACAAATATGACTCTAACAAGGGGTCATCTTAATGCTATACAATGAATATGCACATAATGCATTAGAATTTAAAAAATACAAGCTTTTTGGATGTCAATGGAGAATGAATATACAGGCATGTTTGTGAGCAAAACAAATACACAAACTTGTAATTTATTTATCACGCGAGACCTCCAAGAATAATAGAAAATTTGGCAAGTGATGTTTTTGACTGCGTTTTTTTTGTTTCAATGGGAGAAACAGGTTGAGAAGATCCATAAGGATCCTCCCAATTTCCTGAGCTGTTTTGCTGGCTCATTCAATCAAGGAGAGAAACAAGAGCTACTATATCAACTAGAATCTTAATATGAAATGAGAGAACTATTCAAATAAATCAGGTCAAGTGTGAATTTGTTTTTGTCCTTTAAGTTAGTTAAGCAACACAGCCATGCTCCTTGCAAGAACTTGCAGTAGTCCAGGTGTTGAAAGAGGATGAGTAGAGGTAGAAGACTATTTAGCAAGTTTCATTTTGCAAGCTCACAGATGTTCCTCCAATATCATATGCAAGCCTAAGTCTTGGAAGAGAGAGAGAGAGTTTAGGACACCATTTTATGGGTGTCACTTCTCAAGAGATCATGATGAAATTACCTTTGTTTGCTCTTCTGGAGGAACTAAGAACGCTTGGTTTGTGCTCTTTGTTAGTTGATGTTTATATTTCATAAAAGAGATAACTATATCTTTCCATGTCTCAGCCAATTCTTCATCCTTTTTCACTATAATTCCCTCTAACAGGAAAAGGAAAGGGGGAAAGCATAATCACTAGAAGCATTGAACTGCATAAACATAATGAACAATTGATGTGATGGGAATAGTCAACAAAATACATTCTTTTCAATGGAAGACTTAATTAATTTGTTATCATAACACTCTAGGGCTATAATTTTAGATGCAAAGAGAAAAAAGTAAGCAAATTATCATATCCAAAATATAGGTATAATTGACGTTCAATATGTTGAGTAAACAATACATTAATACAGAGAAAGAATAAAGAAAGAAAACCCTCCAAGCAATTCAAGAGAGCAAACACGAACAAACAACTTATAGATTAACCAACCATCCAAATATAAAGCACACCTATGCTAGTCATTGCTGAATAAGTAATTTCTTTAAAGCAGAGGAACAGTCCAGCAGATCTTGAGTCTTTGAAGGACATGGTTATATTAAAAGAAAAGAACTACTTTATATGTACACAATGCCCCCGAAATGCTCCAATATCTTTTGAAAATCCTATGGATAAGATGAAAAGGGTACTTCAAGTTTTATGTCTGGGCTCAATAAACATCAAATTAAAGAGGCACCCTGCTAGGTTCATCCATTGAGGCATTTGTCGAAGCAATGAAGAGCGAAAATTTCAATTGAAGGTTGGCTTGCTATGATCGCACTTTGATTTCCAGACTATAGGATAAGAACAAGGGAGAACACTTCCTAGGAAGGCAAGAGTATATGCCAATAAAATTTCTGGCGCATTATTATTGACATAAAAGCATACAATAGCTATCTCAGATGACATGAACGGAAAGTTTCGAGCCTAACCCTTGTTTTGCATCCAACGAGGACATATTTTTACCATAAATAATGAAAATTAAACTCAGCCTTCGCACTCGATCTTCATTGTAGTATAAAACAAGCACTCTTTTTCTATATGTTCAATCATTCAATAAGCAAAACACATAATTGGATTGATTGCCTAAAACCTTGAAGAAAATTTGGGGGTTTTTTTTTTCAATAAAAGAAACAATGAAGAAATCCAGCCCCTCAAACGGCAGGGAACGTGACAAACAAATAGGACAGGGGAGTATGCGAGCGCACCTCCAAAATTGATCCATGGAGTCGAATTGGGACGCTTCCATGGATTGAGAGGAGCGAACGACGAGGGGTTTCGAGGAGGGAGAGGGGCCGATGAGGAAAAGAAGTCGCGAGCAGGGCAGAGAAGAAATCTTGGTTTGGCTCTTGAGCTCCAATCATGGAGAAATCTTCTTGCTAGCAGCCTTCCGGACTCCCTCATCATCTTCCAGCTTCTTCCTGCTGCTTGATTCGTTGTTCTCTCCGAGTTTTGCTTCCCACCTGAGAGAATTTTCCAAAAGCCTCGGACTAACGCAGGCGAGCGAACCGACAATGTGCCTGGTGGCCGGCCGGGCCTTCGATATCCCGAAGCCCGGCCGCCCGGATCCGGGCCTCAAATCTGTGAAATCACGAACCCGACCGGTAGGTCGAGCCGGGCGGGCGGGCCTAAGCTTGAGTGCTTGACTAACCCAACCCGACCCGACCGGAGCGGACCGGCTAGGCGGCTGGGGCAAGAAAGGCGGCGGTGGCCGGGTGGGTGTGCGCGACGGTGGATAATATGGAAATATGATGAAGGAAAATAAATAAGAAAATTAAAACCTTATAGCACTAATCAAACAATAATAGAATGAGGAGAAATATATAATAGAAGGAAAAACGAATCACTTGCAAAATATAAAATAAACAAACAAAATAAAATAAAAATAAAATAGAAAGTGAAAGAGCAATTTCTATTAAAAACAAGATAATTAAAAGAATAAACTAAAAATATAAAACAAAAAATTGAATGAAATATAAAGAAAACTGAGCCAAATATACAAAAATAAAATTTATAAATCATTTAAATTAACTAAAATTAGAGAATAACTTAAATAAAGTACATGAAAGAAACTAAAATTAAATTTATTTTTTATTAAATTTGCATGTTTACAAGGTAAATAATAAATTCAAAAATAATGTAAACATAAAATGAAATAAATTAGAAAAAATCATCTCAACTCAACTTAACTCATCTAAGCATTTTTTCAACTATATGGGGTTGGCTATATAAAATTGCTTCTTCCATTCTACTCTATTCACGACCAAGTCGATATATAAATATAAATATTATATATTTTTTTAATTATTTCTGTTTATGTTAGTTTAGGTCTATCTCTATCTTTATTCTTACCATGAATTATTAAAAAATTACTTTTCTAACTGAAGCATTTAAAGATTTACGTTGTATAAAAGATGTATAGCAGGCATATAGCGGCTGGGGGTTTTCATACTATAACAGAGGATTGCAGGCACTATAATGGGCATTATGAACCCAAAGAAAATTGCTAAAACACATCAATGATTTTGCTTATAAAGGGTGCATTTGATATGGGGTTAAAAAAAGGGTGAAATGTTACGGGAGTAAAATTCCAAGTATAAATTTTAAGGGTGTAAAATTTTTTTTGATAACTATGTTTGGCTGTCTATGAATAGAGTGCAAAATATTACAGATATAACTATCAAATATGTTTGGAACATAATTACTAATAGAGGTAAAAATGACACTATATAATTAATATTATTATAATGTATAAAATATAAAATATATAATGTAATATTATATTATATTATATTATTAACTTTGCTAAGGCCAGCTCCAAGCCTGAGTAAAGGAGAAGGGTTACGTTAGGTAGCTGACAGCCAGTATAAAACTCTGCATGAATCTTTAAAACATGAATCTAGTAAATTAAATTAGAAAAAATCTTATAGGATAAAATAAAATAAAAATAATAGAATGCATACAAAGATTTAAAATGGGCAACAAAAAAAACCACAATATAAGAATTTAAACATAAACTTAAGAGTACATTCATAAAAGTAAAATTATAATATAATAAAACCTTAAATAAGAAATGTAATAAGATAAATTAAACGCAATGTGAAAATAACAAAATAGAAATAAAATTAAGCTAATGGTATAAAGAAAATAAAAATCATAAATAAATTTAAAATAGATAAATTAATAAAAAATAAAGTTTAAATATTAAAATCAAAGAACATGTCTAAGTTGTGAACGGTTTGAGAATAAGTTTAGTAGGGATGGTAAAGGTGAAGTGGGCAATGATGCCTGGGGTAAGTATGCTATAGAGTATCTTAGTGGTGGAATGACAAGCTAAGTAAATTATATAAGAAATTATTGCGTTATAACTTGATTGTTGTAGGTTCAAAACATTTGACACTACCAAACATTGTTAATAATTAATCAAGCAACGATTCTCATAAAATGCTACTAAATATTTTGAATTAAGAATGAGTCATTAGTCATTTCCCATTAATACCTATTGATGTTCAAAATTGACCTCCATTGGCTTTGATGTTTCACTAAGGATGTAACTTAAGAAAAGAATAAAGATACGAACAATCCCTATGCCAAGGTTGATCAAATGACTAAATGCATAATTACCATACAAGAATTTGTGGTGAATCATTTTATGACAAATGCTCTACTAGGGGTGTAGCTGCCAGCACAAAGTATAGCCTAAGTAGCAAGTGCCCCACCTATGATAACCTTAGTACCACTATAGAGAGATCAAGAAGCAAATTCCTTTGTATCCCAATGGACAACCCCAGATCAACAAAATTCACAACCTCTCACTAAGGAATAAATCCATGAGATGGTGGCCAATTAGATTAAATAGTCTATCATCCCAAAAGAAACTCTATGAAAGGCTAGAGGGAGGTCCTATTTCAGAGAGTTTGAAGTGATATGATACCCAAAAGGCTGGGCAGTACCTAAATTCTAGATTTTTAATGATATTCACAATTCAGATCAATACTTAGCTTACATTGTAGCCACTTGTACTAATACAGAGGGCAACAGCACTCTTGCTTCTTCAATAGTTTCCTCAAAGTCTGCTTCTTCCATAGTTACTTCTGAATAGTAGTCTTATTTGGAAAATAATTCTTATTTGAGAAATAACTCTATTAGGAACTGAACATAAAGAGAGGAAGCTCTTTGGGTTAAATTTATGTCCATCAGTGATGAAACTACTAAAATTGGCCTTCACCAAGTTGTAAGAATGTGGCTTCTCTCCTTTCTTTTCACTATGCTACTTCGATGCCTTTACAAAGTTAATTTTTTTTAAATTTTCTTTGTAATACTTATAATTCTGCATCTTACAAAAAATATGACTGAGAACAGAATGAAAAAAAAAAAAAAAAACTCATATAGTCAACACAACTAGTGTAGAATTAAAACTTTATTGTTATTGTTGTTGTTGTTTTTTTTTTTTTTTTTTTGGTAATATGAACCACAATAAGAGCTCTATGGGAGTTAAAAAGGAGGTCAAAAAAGAAATCTTAACTCAGGTGGTTGTACCAAATAATTTAGTATTGAATCTTGTTTTACCAAGGTTCAAGGGGTTATAGGAATTTGGGGAAGGATTACCTATTTTATAGTCTATTTCTTTATGGGATTTGTTCTCTCTTCCGCTTTGAAAGTCCAAATGTCAATATAGAAACAAATAGCCAATAACGGTTAACTCATATTGATTTACGTATGGTTTACAAGCTTATCCTGCTCAAAGTGTAGTTTATTGGTAGCATGTTTTCCCTCTTATTTTAGTGGTAAAGAATGTTTGTATATTTCCTGTCACGCCCCAGATCAAAAATTTGAGCTAGGGAGACAATCCGTCGCATGCCAAGCATGCAAGGCGTCCCGAAACAAAACACTTAATTCCAATAAGGCAATATCAATATATAATTCAAGTCCATAACATTAATACAAACCATAACTATAAGGTTTGGGCTACAAGCCCTACATACAAACATCACTGGGGTTACATCAACATAATGGATCTAAATTATTTTAATATAAGCTACATCTACCTCATAATTCTTTCTTCACTCTTGAGGCTCTGAAAAATATTGTGAGATTTACATGAGCTCACACTCAATAAGTAAGCCTATTTAATGTAAAATAATCATATTTATCATATCATTTCAAGATAATTTCAAATCATATTTACATGTAAAAAGCTTCATCACTTCAAGATATTTTCAAATCACATTTTCATGAAAAGCTTCCAATTTCAAATACATTTATCATGCTATCAGAACATGCATATCATCATCTCAAAATAATTTGGAAGCTTAATTATATAATAAATACCAGAATATGCAATGTAAACAAACCCACTGTATTTATATAATCACTATTTTTTTATGTGTCCCACGGCCCTACAACACCTAACTAGTGTATCACTCTTAAATGTCCCCTAAAAGGAAGGGTCATGCTACCAGCGTTATGCCATATCATAATCAAATAGAATACATCCTACAGATGTGTGTCCTCCACATATCTTCCTCTATGAAGGTGGGTCCCGTATCATAATCAATCATAACACATCCTACAGATGTGTGTCCTCCATATCTTCCTCTGTGGAGGTGGGTCACGTATCACTTGGCATTTCACATCATCTCACATCATAAGAGAACCGCGGCGACACATAAAAGTATAATTCAATATTATTATCATATTTGCATGTCACACATCATGCATCATCATAAACATAAGCTTCTCACATCACATATACAGTGGTTTGTACATTTATAGCATAAAAATATATCAAAAGTATCGGTATATTTTGCAAAGCCAAAATTACTGCATCCTTCAATTTTTGCATATTTATAATCACTACTTTACAAAATATTAGCAATCACATATAATTGTCTCAATAGTACCAACATATTTTGCAAGGTCAAAGTAATTATATTTTTGCATATACACATATAAGCCATTTCTTGCAAAATATTACCAGCTATAATAGTCATAGCAAATACTCAATTATAAATTCATGGTACTAATTATTAATTCAAATTGTCAATATAAATGAAACTCCATTTTTTTCATTCAATAAATATGCATACATCTATAAATCCAACGATTTATATTAAATAATTTATGAAATTATAATAATTGGCTTACTTACCTCGGTACGCTAATCCCAAATAATAAACCAGTTATTTGGACATCTGGGTACCTATAGGTTTTGGTATAGGTTCGATGAGCATCATGGCATCATGCAATTCTCCAGCACGCCCAAGAAGATCAACCATGATAACATAATGCTCTGAATCAGGAAACACCCTATAAACATCGTACATGCTATCAAAAATCCTTTTCCCCTCCTCAACCAATCCAGCATGGCTGCAAGCAAACAAGATAGATACAAATACAATACTGTTCGGTCTGAATGATGATTCAATCATATGTTTAAATGTAGCAATGGCTCTGCTACCAAGGTCATGGATTTCATAACCTGCAACACTCAAAAACACTTTGTTCTCAAAACCATTGGTGACCAGGTAACCATGGAGGTAGACAGTTTGATGCTGAAATCCCAACTGAGAACACGTCTCGAGAACCTTTATGATTGTAACTGCATCAGGAATAGATCCATCCAAAAGCATATCTTTGAACACTCTCAAGGACTCATTGGCCAAACCAATATGAGCATAACCACCTATGATGGCAGCCCAGGAGACCACATCCTTTTTGCCATTTGATTGAAGATATCCATCCCTTATTGTAACTTGAACATATCATGTAATATCAATCAGTGCAGTGGAAACAGCTTCCAACTCTGATTCCAATCCTTTCTGAATCATAATTTCATGCACCCTTGTGCCTTCTTCCAAATCTAAAGTAAGAGTACATGCTTGAAGAGCACTGATCAAGATAACTGAATTGGGTTCCAATCCCACATCATTCATTTTCTTGTAAACATTCAAAGCTTCAATAGGTCTCTCATTTTGGGCATAACAAGCCACCATACAACTCCAAGCTACCACATTTCTTCGAGGCAACACCTCAAACAACTTGGAAATCCAAAGTACAACATCCGACTAATTCTCTCTCTCTCTCATTTGATTCCTCCCCTCTCTCTTTCTCACTCCCTCCCTTCCTCGCTCTTTGGAATGGGAAGGAGCTCACCTGTTGCAGACGTGGCAAAGATAAGGGAAAGGAAGTGCCTGCGTCTTCTTTTAAAGCCGACGCAGATGCTTCGCGATGTTACGTGGTAATTAAAAACCCAGTTGACACGCGCAAATACGGGAGTCCCAAGCATCACCTGCTCCATGGATCTCACAATTAAGTCTCACGATCTAGGTAATTAAGTCCCGAGGGTTACATTCTTCCCAATTACCTACCGGGGGTTACATTTTCCCCCTTATAAAATTTCGGCCTCGAAATTGATACACTTTCAATAAATATAGAATTCAAATTTTCTATCCCATAATCAACTAAATTTTATTCAAAAGTCAACAGTATCTATATTAGGATACAAATAATTATGGATATTTATTTTCATATCCTCCTCAAGCTACCAAATAGCCTCCATCTCAAATGATTACTCCACTGAACCTTGATATAAGGAATGCTGCCATCTCAGAACTTGATCCTTGCAGTCCACGATGCACACAAGATGATCTTCATAGGTTAATTCTTTCTTAAGCTAAATTGGTTCAAGTTCTAACACATAGCAGGGGTCTGGAATATACCTCCTCAATCATAAGATATGAAACACATTGAACACCCCAAAGAGTAATGAAGATAGTGCTAAGCTATAAGCCGCCACCTATATCTTGATCAAAATCTCAAATGGCCTAATGTATTGGGCTCAATTCACCTCTAAACACAAATCTCATCACATCATTGGTTAGTAAAACTTTCAAATGATCTTCAATCTAAAATTCCAAATCTTTCTGTTTGACATCAATATAACTTTTCTATTAACTCTGAGCTACATGAAGCTGCTTTAATTAACAATAATTTTTCATATTTACTAATCCAGCTCAGTATCCAAAATTTTCTCTCTTTCACTTCATATCAATAAAAGGGAGTCTACACCTTATATCATAGACAACTGAAATGAATCCATTTGAATGTTGGCTTGATAACCATTAAAATAAATAATTTCACTAAGGGTAAGAAGCTATACCAAGCACCTTCTAAATCCATCACACAGGCTCGCAATATATCGTATAAAAATCTAATTGGTTCCTGCAGTTTGTCCATCTATTTGAGGGTGGAAGGCTGGATTGAAATTCAGCTTAATCCACTAAGCTTTATAAAGACATCTTCAATTTAGAAGAGTGAGACATGTGTATAGACTCAATTTACCCAGTTTACTGTTAAACCAAAAATAAATATTAACATTTTTATCTCACTAAAATTTCATCCTCGAAATTAAATATCCACTATTTTTTTGTACCATTATACATACTCACTAGTAAATTTTATTTCATTCCCAAGTACCCAAATGACATATCCAACTTCAACAATTAATTTGATCTTTCTACCAAATAAATTGAATTCCTTAAGAAGTATTTCTTTCCTGCCCTTTTTTTTTTACTTAACTTCTCACAACAAAATCATCATAAATATCATAGAATCCATCACATGTATTATGTCATCCATTCTTAAGGTTAGTAACATATCAGTTACTCTTAATTCCTGGATAAAACAGTTCTAAATTCTTGTGAATTAGATATAAGATAGTTTTCTTCCAATGCTCTCTCAACTCTTGAATAGTTGAATATGCCATTAATCATTACGATACTTATTTCAATATCATAACATACTTGGTTTCACTCTTGAATACTCCAAGCTAACATCAATGAACATTATGCTTATAATTTAGGACATCTTTCATAATTATCATAATTAACTAATTTAATTTCTTTAAATAATAGTGCTATCATTAATCATCGGTATAATTAATTTATCTCCTTCATATTTATCAATAATACCACCATAACCAATCAATTTCTCTTGAAGAGGTCAGTATATCCTCAATAAATATTGCAATTCAAATGATTCAAATCCTCGAATCAATATTTTGTTATCAATGACTATCAAAATCACCTAAAAATTATGTTGGTTTTTATAGATTATGCAATGTCTCATGCCATATCATGGCTAACCAATTTAAACCATTTGAATATCTCAAAGTGACCTCACTGATCTAGCTCAGATGGATATATGACTTATAAGGTCAATAAAGATTGAAAATGCACTTACCATCCAAAAGACATAATTTGAAAATTATAGTAATCTCTCTATGATTTGAAAGTGATATTAGATGTATCCTTAACCATAATCCATAATTGATAATAACCAAAAATAAAACCATCTCCCTCCTATTTCCTTAACAATAATTATGCCACTTATGGCTGACTGATAGTTTATCCATCCTGAAGAAAGATATCTACTTAGGAACTATGAAGAAATGGACAATAAATTAATGAATAGATATCTTCATTTCAAAATCTATTAACAAATAAAAATCCATGTGAAATTCTTTATCAGTGGAATTTATCTTATTCTTATTACTGCTAAAATCTTTCACTTTCTACCATCAAATATTTGATCATTTATAACCAAAATCAGTTCTAAAGATTAATAGAGTCTACTACTCTCAAAAACTTAAACAGTAATTATCTCAGAATTTAAAATTTTATATTCTTTTTAAATGGTCCATTATGATATAATATGCAGTTGACTATTTCATTAACATCAGCATCAACCATCTCCATATCTAGCAAAATCAACAATCAGTTTTGAACATGCAATATCCACAATAAAAATTCTCTTAGTAAAATTCATTATATACTTGTCCATCCAGACTCAATTTCATTTTTTTTAAGTACTCAATTATAATTGATTAAAAAAATGTAACCAACTACTTCATTACCAAAATATCATCAATATTAATCATCTAGATAACCAACAGATTATCTCATAATCTTAAACTTAGAATATCAACAATGTAAGTTCTACAAATAAAAAATTTATTATATTCATCCCCATTCAAATTCAGATTTAATAACTCAAAATTCAAATATCTAACTCAATTGCAATATGGATATAATGATGTTAGTTTAGTCATATTATTCATCAATTGTAATTTTTAACTATTATATTATATTCCATATATTCATCTGTCTTTTATTGCATATCCAATTAAAGTTTCATCTACCCATATTATTTAAAGATCTCAAACTGCTACGAGCCATTTTCAACAAGTTTGACGGAACTAAAACCTCTAGAAGCCCCTTGGCCTCCCCACTGGTTAAGGTCACCAGCCTGGGAGCCCCATTATATCATTGGCTTCTGGTGCGATGATTCATTCTTAATTCCTATCAAATTCGTAATTCAATTAATATCTTGATAAACTTTAAATTTCAAGCTTCCAAAGCATAATTCCTGAAATTCCTTTAAAGTTATAATTGTCTCTATGTCATTCTAGTATTTTGCCTAGAGTGTCATCATGTATGTGTCCCTAAGGTTAAAACCTAGGCTCTGATATCATAAAAGCTATCACGCCCCAGACCCAAAATTTGAGCTAGGATGATAACCCGCCGCATGCCAGGCATGCAAGGTATCCCAAAACAAAACACTTAATTCCAATAAGGCAATATCAATATACAATTCAAGTCCATAACATTAATACAAACCATAACTATAAGGTTTGGGCTACAAGCCTACATACAAACATCACTGGGGTTACATCAACATAATGGATCTAAATTATTTTAATAGAAGCTCCATCCACCTCATAATTCCTTCTTCACTCTTGAGGCTCTAAAAATATTGTGATATTTACATTAGCTCACACTCAATAAGTAAGCCTATTTAATATAAAATAATCATATTTCATATCATTTCGAGATAATTTTAAATCACATTTACATGTAAAAAGCTTCATCACTTCAAGATATTTTCAAATCACATTTTCATGAAAAGCTTCCAATTTATACATTTATCATGCTATCAGAATGCATATCATCAGCTCAAAATAATTTGGAAGCTTAATTATACAATAAATACCCGAATATGCAATGTAAACATGCCCATTGTATTTATATAATCACTATTTTTTTGTGTCCCACGGCCCTACAACACCCAACTGGTGTATCATTCTTAAATGTCCCCTAAGAGGAAGGGTCCTGGTACCAGCATTATGCCATATCATAATCAAACAGAACACATCTACATATGTGTCCTCCATATCTTCCTTTGTGGAGGTGGGTCCCGTATCATAATCAATCAGAACACATCTACAGATGTATGTCCTCCATATATCTTTCCATATGAGGTGGGTCATGTATCACTTGGCATTTCACATCATCTCACATTATATGAGAACCGCGGTAACATAAAAGTATAATTCAATATTATTATCATATTTGCATGTCACACATCATGCATCATCATAAACATAAGCTTCTCACATCACATATACAGTGGTTTGTACATTCATAGCATAAAATATATCAACAGTATCGGTATATTTTGCAAAGCCAAAATACCACATCCTTCAATTTTTGCATATTTATAATCATTACTTTGCAAAATATTAGCAATCACATATAATTGTCTCAATAGTACCAACATATTTTGCAAGGTCAAAGTAATTATATTTTTGCATATACACATATAAGCCATTTCTTGCAAAATATTACCAGCTACAATAGTCATAGCAAATGCTCAATTATAAATTCATGGTACTATTTATTAATTCAAATAGTCAATATAAATGAAACTCCATTTTTCCATTCAATAAATATGCATACAGCTATAAATCCAAAGATTTATACATTAAATAATTTATAAAATTATAATAATTGGCTTACTTACCTCGGTATGCTAATCCCAAACAATAAACCAGCTATTTGGACATCTGGGTACCTATAGGTTTTGTATACGTTCGATGAGCATCATGGCATCATGCAATTCTTCAGCACGCCCAAGAAGATCAACCATGATAACATAATGCTTTGAATCAGGAAACACCCTATAAACATCGTACATGCTATCAAAAATCCTTCTTCCCTCCTCAACCAATCCAGCATGGCTGCAAGCAAACAAGATAGATACAAATACAACACTATTTGGTCTGAATGATGATTCAATCATATGTTTAAATGTAGCAATGGCTCTACTGCCAAGGTCATGGATTTCATAACCTGTAGCACTCAAAAACACTTTGTTCTCAAAACCATTGGTGACTAGGTAACCATGGAGGCAGACAGTTTGATGCTGAAATCCCAACTGAGAACACGTCCCGAGAACCTTTATCATTGTAACTGCATCAGGAACAGATCCATCCAAAAGCATATCTTTGAACACTCTAAGGACTCATTGGCCAAACCAATATGAGCATAACCACCTATGATGGCAGCCCAGGAGACCACATCATTCTTTGCCATTTGATTGAAGATATCCATCGCCTTATTGTAACTTGAACACTTCAAGTACATATCAATCAGTGCAGTGGAAACAACCAACTCAGATTCCAATCCTTTCTGAATCACAATTTCATGCACCCTTGTGCCTTCTTCCCAATCTAAAGCAAGAGTACATTCCTGAAGAGCACTGATCAAGGTAACTAAATTGGGTTCCAATCTCACATCATTCATCTTCCTGTAAACATTCAAAGCTTTAATAGGTCTTCCACTTTGGGCATAACAAGCCACCATACAACTCCAAGTTACCACAACTCTTCGAGGTAACACCTCAAACAACCTGGAAGTTCGAAGTACAACATCCGCCTCATTCTCTCTCTCTCTCTCGTTTGATTCCTCCTCCTCTCTCTTTCTCACTCCCTCCCTTCCTCTCTCTCTAGAATGGGAAGATCACTGTTGCAGGCGCGGCAAAGATGAGGGGAAGAAGTGTCTGCATCTTCTTTTAAAGCCGATGCAGACACTTCAGACACCTCAGATCTAGGGACTCAAAATCCAATCGTTACGTGGTAATTGGAAACCCAGCCGACATGCGCAAATGCGGGAGTCCCAGGCGTCACCCGCTCCAGGGATCTCACAATTAAGTCTCGCGATCTAGGTAATTAAGTCATGAGGGTTACATTCTCCCCAATTAATTATTGGGGGTTACATTCTCCCCCTATAAAATTTCGGCCTCAAAATTGATACACTTCCAATAAATATAGAATTCAAATTTTCTATCCCATAATCAACTAAATTTATTCAAAAGTCAACAGTCATATACATCATTTATCTATATTAGGATACAAATAATTATGGATATTTATTTTTCATATCCTCCTCAAGCTACCAAATATCCTCCATCTCAGAATGATTACTCCATTGAACCTTGATATAAGGAATGCTACGCCATCTCAGAACTTGATCCTTGCGGTCCACGATACACACAAGATGATCTTCATAGGTCAATTCTTTCTTAAGTTAAATTGGTTCAAGTTCTAACACATACAGGGGTCTGGAATATACTCCTCAATCATAAGATATGAAACACATTGAACACCCCAAAGAGTAATGAAGACAGTGCTAAGCTATAAGCTGCCACCTATATCTTGATCAAAATCTCAAATGGCCCAATGTATTGTGGGCTCAATTCACCTCTAAACACAAATCTCATCACATGTTAGTAAAACTTTCAAATGATCTTCAATCTGAAATTCCAAATCTTTCTATTTAACATAAATATAACTTTTCTATTAACTCTGAGCTACATGAAGCTGCTTTAATTAACAATACTTTTCATATTTGCTAAACCAGCTCAGTATCCAAAATTTTCTCTCTCTCTTACTTCATCTCAATAAAAGGGAGTCTACACCTTAGATCATAGACAACTGAAATGAATCCATTTGAATGTTGGCTTGGTAACCATTAAAATAAGCAATTTCACTAAGGGTAAGAAGCTATACCAAGCACTCCTAAATTCATCACACAGGCTCGCAATATATCGTCTAAAAATCTAATTGTTCCTGCAGTTTATCCATCTATTTGAGGGTGGAAGGCTGGACTGAAATTCAGCTTAATCCACTAAGCTTTATGAAGACGTTTCAATTTAGAAGAGCGAGACAAATGGTATAGACTCAATTTACCCAGTTTACTGTTAAACCAAAAACAAATATTAACATTTTATCTCACTAAAATTTCATCCTCGAAATTAAATGCCACTATTTTTTTTTGCAGCATTATAGATACTCACTAGTAAACTTTTATTTCATTCCGAAGTACCCAAATGACATATCCAACTTCAACAATTAATTTGATCTTTCTACCAAATAAATTGAATTCCTTAAGAAGTATTTCTTTTCTACCCTTTTTTTTACCTTAACTTCTCACAACACAATCATCATAAATATCATAGAATCCATCACATGTATTATGTCATCCATTCTTAAGGTTAGTAACATATCAGTTACTCTTAATTCTTCGATAAGATAGTTCTAAATTCTTGTGAATTAGATATAAGATAGTTTTCTTCCAATGCTCTTCAACTCTTAAATAGTTGAACGTGCCATTAATCATTACGATACTTATTTTAATCATCATAACATACTTGGTTTCACTCTTGAATACTCGAAGCTAACATCAATGAACATTATGCTAATAATTAGGACATCTTTCATAATTATCATAATTAACTAATTTAATTTCTTTGAATAATAGTGCTATCATTAATCATCGGTATAATTAATTTATCTCCTTCATATTTATCAATAATACCACCATAACCAATCAATTTCTCTTGAATAGTCAGTATATCCTCAATAAATATTGCAATTTAAATGATTCAAATCCTCGAATCAATTATTTTGTTACCAATGACTATCAAAATTACCTAAAAATTATGTTGGTTTTTATAGATTATGCAATGTCTCATGTCCATATCATGGCTAACAATTTAAACCATTTGAATATCTCAAAGTGACCTCACTGATCTAGCTCAGATGGATATATGACTTATAAGGTCAACAAAGATTGAAAATGCACTTACCATCCAAAAGACATAATTTGGGAAATTATAGTAATCTCTTTATGATTTGAAAGTGATATTAGATGTATCCTTAACCATAATCCATAATTGATAATAACAAAATAAAATCATCTCCCTCCTATTTCCTTAACAATAATTATGCCACTTATGGCTGACTGATAATTTATCCATTCTGGAGAAAGATATCTACTTAGGAACTATGAAGAAAGTCACAATAAATTAATGAATAGATATCTTGATTTCAAAATCTATTAACAGATAAAATCCTCGTGAAATTCTTTATTAGTGGAGTTTATCTTATTCTTATTACTGTTAAAATATTTCACTTTCTACTATCAAATATTTGATCATTTATAGCCAAAATCAGTTCTAAAGATTAATAGAGTTACTACTCTCAAAAACTTAAACAGTAATTATCTCAGAATTTAAAATTTTATATTCTTCCTAAATGGTCCATCATGATATAATATGCAGTCGACTATTTCATTAACATCAGCATCAACTATCTCCATATCTAGCAAATCAACAATCAGTTTTGAACATGCAATATCTACAATAAAAGTTCTCTTAGTAAAATTCATTATATATACTTATCCATCCAGACTCAATTTCAATTTTTTTAAAGTACTCAATTGTAATTGATCAAAAGCATGTAGCTAACTACTTCATTACCAAAATATCATTAATATTAATCATCTACATAACCAGCAGATTAGCTTATAATCTTAAACTTACAATATCAACAATGTAAGTTCTACAAATAAAAATTCATTATATTCATCCGCATTCAAATTTAGATTTAATAACTCAAAATCCAAATATCTAACTCAATTGCAATATGGATATAATGATGTTAGTTTAGTCATATTAGTCATCAATTGCAATTTTTAACTATTATATTATATTCTATATATTCATCTATCTTTTATTGCATATCCAATTAAAGTTTCATCTACCCATATTATTTAAAGATCTGAAACTGCTACGAGCCATTTCCAACAAGTTTGACGGAACTAAAACCTCTAGAAGCCCCTTGGCCTCCCCACTGGTCAAGGTTACCAGCCTAGGAGCCCCTTTATATCATTGGCTTCTGGTGCGATGGTTCATTCTTAATTCCTATCAAATTCGTAATTCAATTAATATCTTGTTAAACTTTAAATTTCAAGCTTCCAAAGCATAATTCCTGAAATTCTTTTAAAGTTATAATTGTCTCTATGTCATCCTAGTATTTTGCCGAGAGTGTCATCATGTATGTGTCCCTAAGGTTAAAACCTAGTGTCATCATGTATGTGTCCCTAAGGTTAAAACCTAGGCTCTGATACATCCTACAGATGTGTGTCCTCCACATATCTTTTCCTGTGGAGGTGGGTCAGGTATCACTTAGCATTTCATATCATCTCACATCATATGAGAACTGCGGCAACACATAAAGTATAATTCAATATTATTATCATATTTGCATGTCACACATCATGCATCATCATAAACATATCACATATACAGTGGTTTGTACATTCATAGCATAAAAATATAAACAGTGTATATTTTGCAAAGCCAAAATAACCACATCCTTCAATTTTTGCATATTTATAATCACTACTTTGCAAAATATTAACAATTACATATAATTGTCTCAATAGCGCCAACATATTTTGCAGGGTCAAAGTAGTTATATTTTTGTATATACACATATAAGCCATTTCTTGCAAAATATTATCAGCTACAATAGTCATAGCAAATGCTCAATTATAAATTCATGGTACTATTTATTAATTCAAATAGTCAATATAAATGAAACTCAATTTTTTCCATTCAATAAATATGCATACAGCTATAAATCCAACGATTTATACATTAAATAATTTATGAAATTATAATTGGCTTACTTACCTCGGTACGCTAATCCCAAATAATAAACCAGCTATTTGGACATCTAGGTACCTATAGGTTTTAGTATACGTTCGATGAGCATCATGGCATCATGCAATTCTCCAGCACGCCCAAGAAGATCAACCATGATAACATAATGCTCTGAATCAGGAAACACCCCATAAACATCGTACATGCTATCAAAAATCCTTCTCCCTCCTCAACCAATCCAGCATGGTTGCAAGCAAACAAGATAGATACAAATACGACATTGTTCGGTCTGAATGATGATCAATCATATGTTCAAATGTAGCAATGGCTCTGCTGCCAAGGTCATGGATTTCATAACCAGCAGCACTCAAAAATACTTTGTTCTCAAATCATTGGTGATCAGGTAACCATGGAGGCAGACAGTTTGATGCTGAAATCCCAACCGAGCCCGAGAACCTTTATCATTGTAACTGCTTTAGGAACATATCCATCCAAAAGCATATCTTTGAATACTCTCAAGGACTCATTGGCCAAACCAATATGAGCATAACCACCTATGATGGCAGCCCAGGAGACCACATCCTTCTTTACCATTTGATTGAAGATATCCATCGCCTTATTGTAACTTGAACACTTCATGTACATATCAATTAGTGTAGTGGAAACAGCCAACTCTGATTCCAATCCTTTCTGAATCACAATTTCATGCACCCTTGTGCCTTCTTCTAAATCTAAAGCAAGAGTACATGCCTGAAGAGCACTGATCAAGGTAACTGAATTGGGTTCCAATCCCATCATTCATCTTCCTGTAAATATTCAAAGCTTCAATAGGTCTCCCATTTTGGGCATAACAAGCCACCATACAACTCTAAGTTACCATATCTCTTCGAGGCAACACCTCAAACAACCTCGAAGTCCGAAGTACAACATCTGCCTCATTCTCTCTCGTTTGATTCCTCCTCTCTCTCTTTCTCACTCCCTCCCTTCCTCTCTCTCTCGAATGGGAAGGAAGCTCATCTGTTGCAGACGTGGCAAAGATGAGGGAAAGGAAGTGCCCGTGTCTTCTTTTAAAGAAGAAGCAGACGCTTCGCGACCCCTCAGATACAGGGACTCAAAAATCCAATCGTTACGTGGTAATTGGAAACCCAGTACGGGAGTTTCAGGCGCCGGATATCACAATTAAGTCTCACGATTTAGGTAATTAAGTCCCGAGGGTTACATTCTCCCCAATTAATGACCGGGGGTTACATTTCCTTTGTTAACTCGATTATTTGGGAATTCAAGTTTATCCTCCTTCCACAAGTAAACCTGGTGGTTTTGGACATCCATGGCAACTGAAAGAACAAGGTTGGTATTGTCATGCCCTCGGCCCAAAGCTCCAGCCACAGAATCTGATAATCCATCAAATACATATGAGATTAAATTCCATAGCATGGAAGGCTTCAATTTCAAACCAAATTCAAGTAACATTATAATTTAACTAATGATGGTCTATTTCAAACCAGATTCAAGTAAACATTATAATTTAGCTAATGATAGTCTACGTCACAATTAACCAAAACCAAATAATAGTCAATGGCTGGATTAATAAAATTCCATAAAGTTTCTAACATTCAAAATTGAATAACTGAAAGTCCTTTGAATTATAAATTAAATCAGCTCACCTAAAGCAAATCTTAAACTAAGATCATGGACCTTCCCATGTCTTGATCTCTAAAACAAAAATGAAAGAAAATAATTATGAGCTAAAGCTTAGTAAGTAACAATAACCATAATTAAAGAGATTAAGAAAGTACAATAAATTAATTTAAAATATTTTCATATATCATTTGAGAGAGAATCCATTTGTAACATAATAATATTTTAAATAAAATTTTCATAAATAATTCCAAAATATTTGGAATATACATATAGTTTCAAATAATTGAAATATTTTTCAAAAGCCAACATTTTATAGGTTTTAAGTAAAATCATCTCTTATATTGTTATAACAAATAAGGGATTACTTAGTGTTGCTGCTGAAATCCGTCCTCCGAATCGGGCACGAAGGGGCTTCGAGACGGGCTTCCTCTGGGCGGACCTGCAAGACAGTCCTCACGCGAGAAGGCGTTGGGATAGCCCTCAGAAGACCCTTCGATGCTCAAGTCAGTGGGGATCAACAGTCGACAGAAATAAGAGAAGGCTCTCGCCGGAGAGTTTCCTCCAAGGGCTCCGAGCGGAGCGGCAATGGCGGAAGCAAAGGCGGAGAGGGGAGAGAGAGTGAGCCAGTGCGCAAGGGGAGACCGCGTACCTCAGGGGGTCTGGAGCTGTGGTATTTATAGAGGATCACCTGGTTGTTAGGGGGCATCGTGGGTTCAAAGGCTGTTGAGATTCGAATCCAGTCTGTTATAAGACCGGTAGGATTCGTATCCGGTTAGTTAGAGGATCGATGGCTAGGAGAGCTTGTTAATATCTTGGGATTTGGTGAGTATAGGCCACAGGGCCCTAGGCCACTTTCAGATATGATTCTTGTTTTGAATCTTAAGGATTTAAGCTTTTCCGCGCTGAATTCCACAGAGGGGTTGATATCGCTCGGACTGGGCCGAGCTATAGGGACAGCTTGGCGGGCGAGGCTAAGAAGCGAGATAGCTCGGCTAGGGCCGAGAAATAAGATAGGTCGGCTGGAGAGCCGGAAGGCGATAGTCGATAGCTTGGCTGGGGCCGAGAAATAAGGTAGGTCGGCTGGAGGAGCCGAAAGGCGACAGTCGATAGCTCGGCTGGGGCCGAAAATAAGATAGGTCGGCTAGAGGAGCCGGAAGGCGATAGTCGATAGCTCGGCTAGGGACAAGAAACAAGATAGGTCGGCTGGAGGAGCCGAAAGGCAATAGTCGATAGCTCGGCTGGGGCCGAGAAACAAGATAGGTCGGCTGGAGGAGCCGGAAGGCGATAGTCGATAGCTCGGCTAGGGCCGAGAAATAAGATAGGTCGGCTGGAGGAGCCAGAAGGCGATAGTTGATAGTTCGGCTGGGGCCGAGAAATAAGATAGGTCGGCTAGAGGAGCCGGAAGATGAGGTCCATACCTCGAGACTCCTTAGCTCGGTGAGGGGCTAGGGCGCTTCGATCTACCGAGGCTGACTTGTCCCTGGCGAATGTCGCACAGTGAGCAGAAATCGGGGCTAACCTTAGCCGCGTACACGATTATTGACGTGTAACGATTTTGCCCCTCAACATACCCCCCACTCCCTAGTTCGAAGCGTAGGTTCGAGCATAGGGAGTATAAGTCCAGGTGGCACGATTTGAACGGGGGGATCCGGATTGGACAGTCCGTGCAATGATGCCCTATTTAATGCCGCGCGACCGTCGTGCCTTCATGGGTA
>UESW01001561.1:25181-68015 GCA_900491605.1 Calamus simplicifolius | reverse complement strand
AATTTAAATTAAAATGGTACATAAAGGGAGGGGCCCAGAGGGGCTAGGCCTAACTTCAATAATATAATAAGAAAGAAGAAAAAAAAGAGATGACTCCTTTAACAATTAAAAATAAAAGTATATTATAAAAAAATAGAATTAAAAATAAATAATCAAAATCTTACTAATCATTAGTAGTGTTTGATCATCATTATCTTTGTTGGATAAGATATGTCCATCTTTTATTGACGTCTCGCCTCGACATCCAATCAATCTTTGAAACAGAAAAGCATCTCAACTGTGTCGCCAGTCATCCCTCTTCTCTTTTTATCAGAATATGCCGACCTGCACAAAAGCGAATTCCGATGCTACTGTGAACATCGGAACACCTAAAATATGTGTGCAATGGCAGACATAATGATTGATTTTTAATCTCTTCCACCAAGCTATCCATCTAGATTCTCTATTTGATTTTCATCATATGCAAACTGAAGATCATTTCGTAAATAAAAATCCTAGTTCACTACTAAAAATGAAGAAGATGAAGATGAACTTGAATTATGTATTATTTCTTTGTGCAATGAATGAAAAAATAGATGACGAACGAAAACTACTAGAAGAAGAAATAGAAGCGTTGTGTAGGTATCTAGACCCATAAATTTTTTTTATCATATAAAGCAAATATCATAGAAGTTGTATTACCTCAATTTTAGCATGTTTAGAATCTTAAATCATATTTTTACAATATGCATCAAGTAAAATTAGTACGCCACTCAATTTAACTCTGGATCAAATAGCAGCAAAGTATGCATAAGACTATCTTGTCCCAATATCACTCCATTTAGATTCCATTGTTCAATAATAGGGATTAAAACTCATCATATTATGTCTACAAATTTTTGACTATTATATATGCTTGTTGTAAAAATGAACATGAAGTTGGATATAATACCAGAAAGACATTAGTAGCATTAAAAACAACCAAAAAATCTTTCAAAATTTTACCTTATTCCAATCAGTTTCAGTCAATATAAGCCTAATCTATAACCATTATATATGCACTTAATAAGTTTTATAAGGGTATGCATCATGTATCATGTTTATATTGAGTTCCAACGAGTAATTACATCAAGTTTAAATTTTTTAAAATGTTACCATGATCTATACTAGTTGCTTAAATTCTTGAAGTCTTATCTTGAAGCATGATCAAGAAACTGCATTTCTAAGTTTTGAAATAATATCTTGAATCATGCCCATGCCAACTTGAACAGAAAGATTTAAGATATGACATGTACATCTAATACGTAATAAATTTCCATTAACATGGATGAAATGAGTCCTTCAAATAATGCAACAACAGAATTATTATTAGATGCATTTTGAAAAGTAATAGACATGATTTATCATTAAATTATATGAACTGCAGTTTGATAAATGACATTAAAATTTGTTGCCCAAAATCAAAAATATGAAAGCAAGAATATGTTTATTTAATTGCCAATCATTATCATTAACGAGTAGTAATCGCAATAAATAATTAATACAGATGCTGACCAAAATATCAAAAGTTAATAAAACTTTTGCATTAAAATAGAGAGCATTTTAATTAACTTTGTCTCATTGAAAAAGTTAGTCATAGCTATCTCTTCTAATGTATGCCTACTGTTCTTCTGCAGGTGTAGGGCTAATTGAACATGTTCTTCAAAATTAAAAGATTCACATAAAATAAAAGATAATTCATCCTTAAACTATCTATTTATAAAATTTCTTTGATTTTCATGATTATATGCAAATTACCTCAATGTCTCTTGTATATTAAGAATACTTTGAAGACAAGAATCATGCATCCTATGACTCTTGATATTTTTAAATAGCATGTTCCCACTAGTACTACAACTATAAGTTTGGCACATTTTCTACATTTGCTTTCAGACTCTCTCAACCATAATTCAATCAAATTCATTCTATACATCACTAGTTCTCTTACGAGAAGAGGTTTGACCTTCACTCGGTAACTGGTTCTAGAGAAAATTTGGGGAGTAATTTCCTCTTCCTCAAAAATAGAGGGCATGCCAAATGACTTTCATCATAAGATGTCATATCTAATTGATGAATGCAAAAAATAAAAACTAACCACAAGAAGGAATGAGTAGAGGACCAGAGGTGGAGACAAGATTTATAAGTTTCCTCTTGTGCTCTAGCCTCTCAACAAGAATGACCTTCTTTCTCTATACTTCTAACTTCTCAACAAGAACCTTGCTTTTGTGTAGCACTTGAACACTTACTAAATACAACTAAAATTAAATTGCTAGAAGCCTAGAGCATTGCTAGAAGAGAAATAGTAGTATAGAGAAGGAGAGAAGAATTGGTTTGGTATTGCAGAATGAGGGAGGAAAGGGGTATTTATAAGACTCATTTTTTTTCTCAAAATACCTATCAATTTAGCTGTTTTGACTATTGAGGGGTGTTAAATGGTAATTTGCCCTCAAATAGTTTCTAGTCATTTTATAACACTAGAAACGACTAGAATCAGCTCTACACGACCCTTTCTAGCTGTTACGGGCCATTATAGGCACGGCCCAAGGTGGATCGTGCTAGGCACGGCCCAAGGTGGATCGTGCTAGGCACGGCCCATCACCAAACAGGCTATGGGCCATGCCGGGCCAGGCACGGTCCATTTCTATCTGTTACGGGCTATGCCAGGCACAGCCCAAGGTAGATCATGCCAGGCATGACCCATCACCAAATAGGTTGTGGGTCATACTAGGCGCAGATTTAGATTAAGCGGGTTGTACCCGATATGGCCTGTTTAGTAACAGACTGGGTCAGGCACGACCCATTTAATCCGTGGCCTGATGGGTCTGGGTCGGGCCATGCCCAAGTATACTTTTCAAATAAAAGAAGAACAACCTTTTTTTTCCCTTTCTTTATTACTGTTGATGCTTGATTACCAGAAGGACCTCATAATTCTTCCTTCCAATCGGGTCCCTCTCCTATTGACAAGTATACAGCCTTAAACGTTTGCTTGAGATCTCCAGTCGAAGGAAAAAAAAAGCCCACTCCTGATGAATCTTTCCTTTCTTATATCCTTTGAGTTTCAAAAAGAAAAAATATCCTTTTTCCTTCATCATATGCCATCAGCATTGAGTCATTTTCCTTTCTCTTCTTTTTTTTTTTTGGGTAAAATTAATGTATAGAAAAGCTAGCCACTGGCGGAAGTGTGCCACGTGGTTATTTGTTGATAATTAATATCAAAGGTATTAAAGAACTTGCTCCAGAAGCTAGGAATCTTCATGATGGGTTTCGGTCTTTCCAAGGAATGTCAGAGTTAGTGAAAGTTATCTGGCTCTAAAACAGGTGATCAGTATCTCCTTTATTTGAGCTTTTCGATGAGTGGTGATTTTCTAGCGCTTGTCTTATTCAAGTCATTTAAAGCGTCATGATGTTTGACGATTCTCGAGCTTTGTTCTGGACACGACAGTTTATCATGTTAAGTGCTCCTGATATGAAAGCAGCTTTAAGAGCTGGGGGTGTATAGCCATGAGGGTCTTTTTAGGAGGGCCAGGGCCACCTAAGTCTCAGAGGCCGCCAAAGACTAGGGGCCGTCCGAGGTGGAGGGCCGCCCAGGGAGAGGGGCGCCTAGAGCTTGGGGGCCATCCAGGACTGGAGGGCCACCCAGGACTAGGGGCCGCCCATAACTAGAGGCCATCCAAGGCTGGAGACCCACTCATGGATAGGGGGCCGCCAAGAACTAGGGGCCGCCCAAGGCTGGAGACCCGCCAAGGCTAGGGCCGCCTAGCTTGGGGCCATCCAGGACTGGAGGGCCGCCCAAGACTGGAGGCCGCCTAGGGCTAGTGGCCGCCCAAGACTGGAGACCCGCTCATGGCTAGGGCCGCCCAGGACTGGAGGGCCGTCTAGGGCTGGAGACCCTCCAAGGGCTAGGGGCCGCCTAGAGCTTGGGGTCGTCCCAGGACTGGAGGGCCCCAGGACCTGGAGGCCGCCCAGGGCTAGGGGCCGCCTAAGGCTGGAGACCCGCTCATGGCTAGGGCCGCCCAGGACTAGAGGGCCGCCCAGGACCTGGAGGCCGCCAAGGTTTGGGGGCCGCCCAGAACTAGGGGTCGCCCAAGGCTGGGACCCGCTCATGGCTAGGGCCGCCCAGGACTAGAGGGCCGCCAAGACCTGGAGGCCGCCTAGGCTAGGGGCCGCCCAAGGTTTGGGGGCCGCTCAGAACTAGGGGCCGCCCAAGGCTGAGACCCGCTAAGGGCTAGGGGCCGCCTAGAGTTTGGGGCCGCCAGGACTGGGGGCCGCCCAGGACCTGGAAGCCGCCCAGAGCTAGGGGCCGCCCAAGCTTGGGGCCGTCCAGGACTGGAGGGCTGCCCAGGACCTGGAGGCCGCCCAGAGCTAGGGGCCACCAAGGTTTGGGGCCGCCCATAACTAGGGGCCGCCCAAGGCTAGGGCCACCCCCAGGGCTTCAACCTACTCTCCGTTGACTGACCACATCATATGCCCCCTCGCCCCTGGCCCTTTGTGCTCAGGCGCACAACACTTGCCAAAGGGGGAGGGGCGAAAAGTTTCAATTTAATTTCTATATTCGAGAAGTGACATTTTAAAAAAAGGGCACGTATCTCTAAGAGGATAACACCTTTTCACTTGCCCGGTCCCACTCACGGACCGCTGTGTGGCTTTGTGGCGCTCGAGGCGCTATATTCAAATATATTGAAAAGGGTTCATCCTTTCTGCCTTCTTGCTTTTTATTTTTGTTGTTCCTTCACGTCTTCATTTCTCTAAATTCAGGTTAGTCTACTCCTCTCTTTCTTTTTCCCTATCCATGGATCCCAACCAAGATAGGAAGGGTAAGGGCCCGATGGTCGACCCTCCCATGAGGAGATCATTCAGGCGCGTCGTCAGGCTCTCGGAGGGTGACCATCCACGGGGATCAACCAGCCCCGCGACCAGTGTCTAGGCCGTTACCCCGATCCCCTAGGGTTTCTTCTTCATCCACTAGTCATGAGGTAGCATCTTCGATAGCTATCTCTAAATTAGTCGGTCCGATGGAGATTGCCTTAGTCACAACCTCTCAAGATCTTAGGAATCTTAGGGCTAGGTTCGGGATCCCAGATAACATTAGACTTTCTACCATCCTCCCCGAAGATAGGGTTACCTCTATGCAACCGGGAAGGTTGCGCTGTACGAAGAATTCTTTAAATATGGTCTACGGCTGCCTTTGCATCCTTTTTTTGTAAATTTATGGAATAGGTACCATCTCACTCCTGCACAGCTTACCCCTAACTCCATTCGCATATCTTCTCATTTTGGTGCTCTGTCATTTCCATGGGGCTTCCGTCCGACTCTCCTTATTTAGGGCTTTGTATAGGATCCGAAATCCTATAAGGGATGGATGGTGGAGTTTTGCATCTAGACCTAAGAGAGTCCTTAGGCTTAATCTCCCTTCCAAGATCAAAGGGTGGAAGTCACGGTTCTTTTATGTACATCTAGAGGGGGTGGACACAAACTGGGGTGTTCCTGACACTAGTTCTAATCAGAATCCAAAAATTGAAGAGAGAGATAAGGAACTATTTAACGTTTTGGTGTCTACCATCGTGCCCCCTAGTAAGGAACTGTTATCGGAGGATAACCTTCGAGGGATCGCATTCACGCTGGTGTCGCTGCCCACAGCGTCCGGTGAGCCTCAAAGAGTTTTATTATTATTATCATCACTTTTCCTCTTTCCTTTTCACTTGGACATTTTGTGTTTGAATATATGTATGAGTAAGTGCCTTAGCATATACTTTCTTTGCACATTTGGTGCTTTTTTAATTAATCTTGGGTTCCTTGTTTTGCAGCAATGAAATTTTCCCAAGATTCAATAATATCGGGCCTCCAGAAGAGAGAGGGAGCGCCCGCGGCGCGACAGGGGCTGGGCCTAAGAGGCCCTGCCGAAGAGAGTCGGGTCGCTCGACCCAGCCTCCGGCGGCCCTCCCCGAGGCAATTCTAATAGAGGAGGGCGAGGGAGAGGAGAACCCTCCCGCCGGGATACCGATCGAGGGTCCCCTCGAGGCAAACCCACCGGTGGCCGCCTCCTCCCCCGCCAAGGATATTGGGGGGTCGTCTAAGGGTAAAGAGTTCATTGAGACCTGCCCGCCGGGCCTGCAATCGCCAAAAGGAGTAGGTGCCTCTGCTCCACCGGACGTCTCAAGTAGTCCGTCTCAATCTTCACGGATGCCCAGCCAAGGTGCTCCGTACAAGAGCCGTTTGTCAGAAACGATTCTTAAACTTTCTATCCTACCCAGGTTTCAGGCCAAAATGAGGGGCTTACCATTGGAGGAGTCCTTCGATACAATGTTTACAGCCGCACTCCAGGTAGAGCTACGGTCTTCCTCTTTTTCTCTTTTTGTAATTACAGAATTCTTATACCGTCGACTGTTTAATACAGATTGTCCAACGGCCTTTTTGTGCTTCACGAGGATCTGATCAACGCCAATCCCATAATGAGAGCCTGAACAAGGAACTATCAGAGGCAAAGGCCCGGGAATTGAAGGCCTTAAATGACCTTCAGGCTGTTCAGGAGGAAAATCGCGCATGGCGGGAGAGGGCCGAGAGCCGAGAAGGAACTACGACCCTAGACGCTAAACTGTCTGAAGTTAGGGCAAAGCTGTTGCCAACGGAGGAGAAATTAAAGAGGCCGTTCTCAAGCTAGAGCATACTGAGAACCGGGCCGACAATGCAGAGGCCGTGGCCCGCGATGCTGCAGAGAAACTGGTGCTGGCCAGAAGGAAAAAAAGAAACCTTGGACAGAATGGCGGTAGCGGAGATGAAGGCTCAAGAAAGGGTGGTTGCGTCCGAAGCTCAAGCTCGGGAGGCTATTAAAGAATATAAGGATTCCCCCGACTTTTCTTTGGAGTTTCGCGAGGCTGTCATGGATGCCTTCGTCCAGGGTTTTGAGAGGTGCAAAAGAAGATTATCTCGGCACTTCAAGCTAAAAGACCTCGAGCACTTCCAACTTGCAGATGATGAAGAAACCTCCGATGCCGAGGTTGAAGATGCAGCCGACGAAACAATGACAATTAAGAACTCCGCCACTGAAATGATCATGATTGAAGAGCCAACCATCGGGCCGACCACAGGGGATGGGCGTCCCGGGAATCGGTAGGAGTGCAGCCGAATTTAACTTGATTTTTTATCTTTTATTTGTCCCTAACGGACTTCTTTTTGTAAGCTGACTGGTGTCAGCTCATAGACGATACTTTATTCATTTTTTTGGTAGTTTGACTTTTGAACGAACGAATGTCAGCTTTTCCTTTCATTCCTTTGATATCTCGATCGATCGCCCTCTGGTTTTTAATCATTGTACGGAAGAAGAGAGGGGATTCATCCATTCCCTCAACCTTTTAAGGTTTACCTTACACGTCGATGTCAAGTTCGAATTTCAGGGTTGCTCCACAGGCACCTTATCTTGGAACGTAAGCCCCAAGATTCCGACAACGAGGGTAGCCTACGAAACTCGTAAAGTTGTTTAGCTTTAGGAATGATCTGACCCTGCTTTAGGTCCTGGACTCGAACCGCCGCAGGGGTAAACAATACCAAACCGGGGGTGTCCTTAGGACCGTGGGGCCGCCGAGTTCCTTTCAAGAACTGTCTAAGGGGTAGTCGGGTACCGGCTCGGGAGTTCAACTCGAGGCCGCCTAAATCCTGGACTTGAACCGCCTCAGGGGTAAACGATACTAGCCCGGGGGTGTCCTTAGGACCGTGGGGCCGCCGAGTTCCTTTCAAGAGCTATCTCGGGGGTAGTCAGATACCAGCCCGGGAGTTTGACTCGAGGCCACCTAAATCCTGGACTTGAACCGCCTCAGGGGTTAACGATACCAGCCCGGGGGTGTCCTTAGGACCGTGGGGCCGCCGAGTTCCTTTCAAGAATTGTCTCGGGGGTAGTCGGGTACCGGCCCAAGAGTTCGACTCGAGGCCGCCTAAATCCTGGACTTGAACCGCCTCAGGGGTAAACGATACCGGCCCGGGGGTGTCCTTAGGACCGTGGGGCCGCCGAGTTCCTTTCAAGAACTGCCTCGGGGGTAGTCGGGTACCGGCCCGGGAGTTCGACTTGAGGCCACCTAAATCCTGGACTTGAACCGCCTCAGGGGTAAATGATACTGGCCCGGGGGTGTCCTTAGGACCGTGGGGCCGCCGAGTTCCTTTCAAGAACTGCCTCGGGGGTAGTCGGGTACCGGTCCGGGAGTTCGACTCGAGGCCGCCTAAATCCTGGACTTGAACCGCCTCAGGGGTAAACGATACCGGCCCGGGGGTGTCCTTAGGACCGTGGGGCTGCCAGTTCCTTTCAAGAACTGCCTCGGGGGTAGTCGGTACCGGCCTGGGAGTTCGACTCGAGGCCGCCTAAACCCTGGACTTGAACCACCTCAGGGGTAAACGATACCGGCCCGGGGGTGTCCTTAGGACCGTGGGGCCGCCGAGTTCCTTTCAAGAACTGTCTATAGGAAATCTCCAAACGTGTACATTTATTGATTTCTTGAATAAATACACTTACTACATTACTGGTGGTATTATCGGAGATTGTCTACGTTCCATGTTCGAGGGATCGGTCGTCCGTTCAAATCTTCAAGTCGGTATGCTCCACGGTGAAGGACTTCTGCAACTCGATAGGGCCCTTCCCAATTCGGGGACAGTTTGCCCCCTTCCGCCGGTTTGGATATTTTGGCTCTTCTAAGGACCAAGTCTCCCTGACGGAAGCTTCTCGGGCGGATGCGAGTATTATAATATCTCGCTATCTGCTGCCGGTAGGCCGCCATTTTAACTTGAGCTCGGTTCCTTGCTTCATCAATGAGGTCGAGACTGGCTCTTAAATTAGGGAGGTTGTCGGCTTCGTCATATGACTCCACTCAAATACTGGAAGACCAATCTCGATGGGAATACGGCTTCGGACCAAAAACCAGGTTGAAAGGCGTCTCTCCTGTTGGTGCCTTGGGAGTTGTGTGGTATGCCCAGAGTACGCTCGGGAGTTCTTCCATCCATTTTCCTTTTAGATGCATCTAGCCTGGTCCTCAGTCCCCGTAATATCGTATATTTCGTGACCTCGGCCTCTCCATTAGACTGTGGATGGCCGACAGAGGCGAATCGATGGTTGATGCCAAAATCAGCACAAAAAGTTCAAAAGGCAGCGTTGTCGAATTGTCGGCCGTTGTCAGTGACAAGAGTATGAGGTATGCCGAATCGACAAATAATGGATTTCCAGAGAAAAACCTTGACCTTGGCCTCAGTGATTTTGGCGAGTGCCTCGATCTCGACCCACTTAGTGAATAATCAATGGCGACAAGCAGGAATTTTCATTGTCCGAATGCCGGAGGGAAAGGGCCGAGAATGTCCATGCCCCACTGAGCGAAGGGCCATGGAGCAAAAAGAGGACTCAACTGGAAGCCGGCTGTCGCTGAATACAAGCGTACCATTGACATCGGTCACATCTTTTTACTAGTTCAGTTACGTCTTCTTGCATGGTTAGCCAATAATATCCTTGCCGGAGGGCTTTACATGCCAGAGATCTGCCTCCCGAATGATTCCCGCATATGCCTTCATGAATTTCTCTAAGAACATAGTTCGCGTCTGCTAGGCCGACGCATTTGAGAAGAGGCTGGGAAAAGGATTTCCTATAGAGCCAGCCATCTAGCAATACAAACTTAGAAGCCCTCCTCTTAAGCAGTTTGGCTTCCTCGCGATCGGCCGGGAGGACGCCATCTCTCAAGTATTGGATATAGGCGTCCATCCATGTTTTTTCCTGTGTGACTGGCAGAGTTTCCTCCACGGCTTCGACGCTAGGTGCCCCCAGATATTCAATATAAGTTTTGCCCATGGCGTTATCTGATGTAGCAAGTCGGGCCAACATATCCGCCCTAGCATTCTCCCTCTAGGGATGTAACTGATGGTGAAGTGATCCAGCAAGGGGATCAATAGATTAACTTTGCTTAGATACTGGGACATGACAGGGTCTCGAGCCTCGTACTCCCCAGCCACTTGGGCAGAAATAAGCTGTGAGTCGGTAAAAGCTCGGAGGCGCTTGATTCCCATTCCATGTGCCAACTTAATTCCGGCCAACAAGGCTTCACATTCAGCTTGATTGTTGGTAGCTTCAAAGAGAAAACGGAGAGCATACTCTAACACCGCGCCTTCCGGACTGGCAAGAATAAGACCAGCCCCGCTCCCCTAGGAGTTAGAGGCCCCATCGACATGGAGGATCCATGCTTCATCATTCTCCTCGCTGACATCTAAAAGAGCTTGAGGGGAGTCCTCTTGATGCCCTTCTGACCAAGTGCATTCCACTAGGAAGTTGGCTAAGACTTGGGATTTCAAAGCTGCCCGGGGCTGAAAGGATAGGTCAAACTCCCCCAGCTTAATAACCCACTTAGCCAATCGGCCAGAAGTATCAGGGCGGGACAGAATGGCTCTGAGAGGCTGGTCGGTGAGCACAATTATAGGATGGGCCTGAAAGTATGGTCTGAGTCGCCGGCGGAGATAACCAAGGCAAAAATGACCTTCTCTGTTTTGGAATACCTCTCTTCCGCCCCATGAAGTACTTTGCTCGTATAATACAGGTTTCTGAATAGCATGGTCATCAATACGCACCAGAACGGAGCTGACGGCTTCCGAAGAAGCCGCAAGATAAAGGAAGAGCTTCTCGCCTTCTTCTGGTTTAGATAATAAGGGTGGTGTGGATAAGAATTCCTTAAGCTCTTCGAAAGCCCGCTGACAGTCTTCTGTCCACTCAAAATCGTCCGCTTTGCGTAGGACTTTGAAGAAAGGAAAACATCTCTCCCTGACCTTGACAAAAATCGGCTCAACGCCGCTATCCTTCCAGTGAGTTGCTGTACCTCCTTCTTACAGGCTGGCTGCCTCATGTCAAGAATGGCCTGAATCTTCTTCGGGTTTGCTTCAATTCCTCGCCGAGTTACCAGAAAACCAAGAATTTCCCCGCAGTGACCCCAAATGCGCATTTGCGCGGGTTAAGCTTTATTTGTGAAGCCGGAGGTTGCGGAAGGTCTCCTGCATGTCGGCGATATGGCTGGTAGCGCAGGTGCTCTTCGTCAACATATCATCTTCATACACTTCCATATTGCGGCCAAGCTGATCTTTGAAAACTTTATTCATCAGCCTTTGATAGGTAGCTCCGCATTCTTCAATCCGAAGGGCATTACTTTGTAACAATAAATGCCCTTCTCAGTGAAAAAAGAAGTATGCTCTTCGTCCGAGGGGTTCATTTTTATTTGGTTGTACCCGAAAAGGCATCCATGAAACTAAGAAGTTCATAGCCGGAGGTAGAATCTACTAACTGGTCGATCCATGGCAGCGGAAAACTGTCCTTAGGACAGGCTTTGTTAAGATCAGTGTAGTCAATGCAGATTCTCCACCCTCCGCTGGCTTTCCGGACCATGACTACATTGGCTAGCCAGTCAGGATATTGTGCCTCTCGAATATGACCGGCCATAAGTAATTTATCCACTTCTTCGTCTATGGTTCTCTGCCGCTCAGGGGCGAAACTCCTTTTTTTCTTGCGGATCGACCGACATCCTGGATTGATATTAAGCTGGTGAGTGATCACTTCCGGGGGATCCCAACCATATCGGTCACTTTCCAAGCGAAGATATCCGCATTCGCCCGCAGGAAGGCTAGGAGCTGACTCCGGGCTTTAGGGGGGAGGAGTTCGCCGATTTGCACAATTTTGGTTGATTCATCTTCTAGAGGGCAAGATATCAAACTCTCCGCCGGCTCTCCCCTCCGCTCGATCTCCCTGGGATCAAATGATTCGGTGACTGGGGAATCGCAACCGCATGAGGACTGGGAGCTAGATGATAGCAAGGTCTAACCGAGTTCATCTCCCCATGCATCTCGCCAACTCCTTGATTGGTAGGGAATTGCACCAGTAGACGCTTAGTGGATATAACTGCATCCAGCATATTCAACCCGGGCGGCCAAGAATGGCATTGTACGCCAGGGTACCCGGACCACCAGGAAATCCAGCATCACCGTGCTCTGGCGCGGCGGTGACCCCACCGTCATAGGTAGGGTAATCTCGCCCTCCACCCGTATAGGATCTCCTGTGAAGCCGACTAGAGGAGCGCTACAGGTCGAAGAGAGTCAGGATATAAATTCATTCGAAGAAATGCATCATAAGTAAGTACGTTGGCGGAGCTCCCGCTATCAATTAAGATCCTCCTTACAGGTGTTTAGCAACCGTCATAGAAACAACGACGCTATCATCTTTTACAACACTACCCCCTACTATGTCTCCCTTAAAAGGGATTACATTATCTAGCTCTCCCTCTCCTCTTGGCCTCTTAGAGGATGATGCTCCTTCACGGGAATCATACCCACCATTCGCTCCGTTGGAGCGTTATCAATATTGGCCTGAGCCGGAGGGGGTCCCATCAAAGCTGGTACAGGCGGAGCCTCCTTCTTCTGAATATACTGCCCAAGATATCCCCTCTGGATGAGCTCCTCGATGGCCTGCTTCAGATTGTGGCATTCCTCGGTGTCGTGTCCGTAATCTCTATGGAAACGGCAATAGCAGCTTCTATCACGCGCGACGCCTTTCTTCAACGGAGGTGGACGCCGCAGATAAGGCTCGTTTTTAATTTCCATAAGGATATGAGCTTGAGGCGCAAGGAGGGGAGTAAGAAGATCTTCTATGGGGGCGAGGCTCTTGCGACGGTCAGCAGGACGTGCAAGGGCTCAGGCTTCTTGGAGGAGGTCCGCTCGACTCCGGATGGGCTGGCCTCTTACAGTCCTTCCTTTGGCACCCCTCCGAGATGAATCAGCCTCGTCGGCGCGGATGTACTTCTGCACATGACTTAAGAGATCAGCATAAGAAAAGGAGGTCTCTTGTCTAGAGAATAAGTGAAGCGAGAAGGACGGAGCCCCCGCTTCAAGGCCAGAGTAGCCACAGCATCGTCAAGATGATAAACTTCCAGGGCTGCCACCTTGAATTGAGTTATAAAGTCTTTCAGGGACTCCCCCTCCTGCTGCTGCACAGAAAACAAGCTGTCTGCCACTCGGGGAATCTTCCGATAAGCATCAAAATGAGCCAAGAAAGATCTTTCTAATTGTCGGAAGGAATCGATGCTACGTGAAGGCAGACGAGAATACCAAACCCGGGCAGCCTTTCGGAGAGTGGCTGGGAAGGCGATACACAAGAGAGCATCAGTCGCCCCTTGGACTTGCATAATAGCCTTGTAGCTCTCCAGATGATCCAAGGGATCAGTAGTGCCATCATAAGGGTCTAGTTGGGGGAAACAAAACCTCCTTGGAATGGGTTCCTCCATAATTCGCCGAGTAAAGGAGGGCGGGTGTCGTAGTCCGACCCCGGCTGATTGTTGATTCTCTGGCTAAGCTCCTTCAGCCTCCGATCTTGTTCATCGAGGCGCCTCTCCATCTGATCAGCTATATTTCCCCCGGCTGGCTCAGGGGAGTAGGACAAGGATCGACGATGCCACCGGCGGTGCTCCATATGAGGCTCTTTTCCCCGTCGCTGCCTGGCGGGTGGGCTACCCGAGGAACGGGTGAGAGAGCGCAAGCCACCTGGGAACCTTGAGGATGAAGCCCCCCAAAGGAGCAGGGGTGGAGAGGCCTCGTTGGAGGGGATCTCCCTCGAGTAGACTGCCGGCTAACGGGAGTAGCCGATCTGGATTGCAGAGGCGGTTCGAGCCGTTGCCAGGCTCCTCTGGAATGTTGCTCCTGCAGTTGCTGAACCATCCCGACAAGAGTTTAAACTTGTTGTGTGAGGGTAGCCAATGGGTCCTGGGGGATAGCCGATGCCGGTAGTGGTGAGGCAGAAGCTGGAGGGCTTGACCTCGCTAGCTCGGATGAGCGAAGAGTCTTCTCAACATGATCGGAGAGTGAAAGATGCCCCCCAGACCCACTGGAGGGGGTCCCCTCCAGAGATCTTGTACTTATGCTTGAAAGATGAAAACTACCACGTCGCCCCCCTACCTGGCGCGCCAATCTGTTGATGCTTGATCACCAGAAGGACCTCACAATTCTTCCTTCCAATCGGGTCCCTCTCCTATTGACCAAGTATATAGCCTTAAACGTTTGCTTGAGATCTCCAGTCGAAGGAAAAAAAAGCCCCCCTCCTGATGAATATTTCCTTTCTTATATCCTTTGAGTTTCATAAATAAAATATTATTTTTCCTTCATCATAATGCCGTCAGCGTTGAGTCATTTCCTTTCTCTTCTTTTTTTTTTTCGGGTAAAATTAATGTATAAGAAAAAGCTTAGCCACTGGCGAAAGTGTGCCACGTGGTTATTTGTTGATAATTAATATCAAAGGTATTAAAGAACTTGCTCCAGAAGCTAGGAATCTTCATGATGGGTTTCGGTCTTCCAAGGAAATGTCAGAGTTAGTGGAAAGTTATCTAGCTCTAAAACAAGTGATCAGTATCTCCTTTATTTGAGCTTTTCGATGAGTGGTGATTTTCTAGAGCTTGTCTTATTCAAGTCATTTAAAGCGTCATGATGTTTGACGATTCTCGAGCTTTGTTCTGGACACGACAGTTTGTCATGTTAAGTGCTCCTGATATGAAAGCAGCTTTAAGAGCTCGGGGTGTATAGCCATGAGGGTCTTTTTAGGAGGGCCGGGGCCGCCTAAGTCTCGAGGCCGCCAAAGACTAGGGGGCCGTCCGAGGCTGGAGGGCCGCCCAGGGAGAGGGGCCGCCTAGAGCTTGGGGGCCATCAAGGACTGGAGGGCCGCCCAGGACTAGGGGCCGCCCAAAACTAGAGGCCGCCCAAGGCTGGAGACCCGCTCATGGATAGGGGGCTGCCAAGAACTAGGGGCCGCCCAAGGCTGGAGACCCGCCAAGGGCTAGGGGCCGCCTAGAGCTTGGGGCCGTCTAGGACTGGAGGGCCGCCCAGGACCTGGAGGCCGCCCAGGGCTAGGGGCCGCCCAAGGCTGGAGACCCGCTCATGGCTAGGGGCTGCCCAGGACTAGAGGGCCGCCCAGGACCTGGAGGCCGCCAGGGCTAGGGGCCGCCCAAGGTTTGGGGGCCGCCCAGAACTAGGGGTCGCCTGAGGCTGGAGACCCGCTCATGGCTAGGGGCCGCCCAGGACTAGAGGGCCGCCCAGGACCTGGAGGCCACCCAGGACTAGGGGCCGCCCAAGGTTTGGGGGCCGCCCAGAACTAGGGGCCGCCCAAGGCTGGAGACCCACCAAGGGCTAGCGCCTAGAGCTTGGGGCCGTCCAGGACTGGGGGGCCGCCCAGGACCTGGAGGCCGCCCAGGACTAGGGGCCGCCCAGTGCTTGGGGCCATCCAGGACTGGAGGGCCGCTCAGGACCTGGAGGCCGCCCAGGGCTAAAGGCCACCCAAGATTTGGGAGCCGTCCAGAACTAGAGGCCACCTAAGGCTAGGGCCACCCTCATGACTTCAACCTACTCTCCGTTGACTGACCACATCAATTATCATCTATTTTTATTATTATTTTTTCTTCTTTCTCTTCAAAGATCCAAATATAGCCTAACTGGTTTGGCAAGGCTACAACAACAACAACTTGATGATGAGACGGCAATTGCCGTTCTCATCTAAAGGTATAGCAAAGGATGAAGCCAAGTAGTGCTCGAGCGAGTGGTCGACGAAGAGATCCACAGCCATGATGACTTAGATATGCGTTCTTATCTTTTCTCTCTGTCTCTCTCTTCTTTTTTTTTAATTTAGATTGGTCAAATAGAAGAGACCGATTGCATTGCTCGCCGGCCGGAGGACCGGGCGTAACGGCTACGCGGTGAGCCATTCGGAGTGCAGTGTACCATGGTAACCCTGATCTCTGTCAGCTATCAGAGCGCTGATGATGTGCAACGCATTATGATCCTGATTGATTAAAAGGCCATCGTGATCACAAATGAAGGCATGTGGGGCCATCAAGCAATGCAGTTAAATGAACCTGCAACCCCTGCCCATAGAATCTCTAACCTTGAGAGATGAGATCATGAGATCATATTCCCTTCCAAAGCTAGCTTTTCCCTGAAAACTTTTACATCCAATAAACAAACACAGCCATCTGAAGTTAGATTTCGTCTTTTTCGGAAGCAAAACAACAGTTTCTGAGATCTCCCTGTACTTCACCTTTCTTCCAGATGGCAGCCAAATCTATCAGTGTCTCTTTTTCCCTGTCCCCACCTAAAGTGACTGTATTACTCAATCCCATCCTTGTTACGATGCCACAACCGTGCCAACCATGGAGACATAAATGATAAATCTAATGGAAGTCAAAAGAGAAAGTGGATGCAGACATGGAGGGAGAACAAAGGCAAGAGGATAAGTGGCAAGCAGAGAAAGGCTTTTGACTAGTTGCCTCTACGGAAGTGAGTGAGCTATTCCCTCGAGTGTCGGCACTCAATTGCAGCTTGGCCATTATGGTCCGAAGCCATGCAAGATCTCTTGGTAGGGGGAAGCAAGAAGACTGCCTGCATTCATTGAAGGCCTAAACTCCTTGCAGTAATAGTTGTAGGTCATGAGCACAACCATCCATCCATATGGGGACAGCAAGCATTACCACAGCCGGTCAGCAAATTATGTTTTAAAGAGCAATGGAGGAGACCCACAGGAGGAGAGGGAGAGACCATTACCATCATTTGGTAAGGCTTGCCATCATTTTATCACAGGTTGACAGCAGTAATGTTATCATTGTTTGGTTGGAGGGCAAAAGAAAATCCGACTCAAAACATTATATATTTACTTCCTCCTCCAACCCTTCTTAATGAACCATTTCACCAGCAAAATGGAAAAGACTCTCTTGACCCCATGCATGAACGGATCAAAGTTGTTAATTTCATTTTGTTTCAATTATTTTAATTAAAATATTTTATTTTGGGCTTATTCGAAAAGATGAGCCCTATGTTTCTCTTCGATAGATTTTTGATCGTTTCGGTATGTTTCAACGTATTTCGACCGTTTCGACATGTTTCTACTATTTCGATAAAACATTTTAAAAATCAATTTGTGAATTGTTAAATCTTTTAAAACCATTTTATAATATATATATATATATATATATATATATATATATATATATATATATATATATAAACCTAGTTATCCTTTTTTTTTTTTTTTTTCAGTTGCATGATTGTACCTTTTAAAAACCTAAACTCTTTATTTTTATGTTGTTATTATTATTTATAAATAATATAAATTATGAATAAATTTTTATTTATATATATATATATATATATTCGAAACGAAGTATCAAAACGGTCTATACCAAAATATTTATTTCATAAGCTAAAACGAAAATAATTTGAAACAAATTAATAATTTTACTTTGGATATAAGCCAAATAGGCTCAAGGATTAGATAACAAGATGCTAGGCCGAAATCTACAACGCACAACAAACTTTAAAACGGACTCATATTTGGGGAGACCCGTCATGGCTCATGTACATCCTCCTCTATCCTTCTATCCATGGGCAGAAATAATTTAAATGAGAAAGGGGCAATGGCAACAATAAAGAAAGGGCCGAATGGATTATACTCCTCGTGAGGTCCACTAGATGGGGCCGAAGACTGGTTAAACTTAGATTCCATGGAAAAAGGGCCTTCTTTCTGTCCCATGGAAACCCTGCCCATGAATCCTACAGCCCAATAATCTTCACCATTAAAAGAATTCCATGCTAATGAATATATCCTACATATTGTCCCATAAATAAGTGCCACAAAACAGCTTTTGATAATATTTAATAAATGGAAATGGTGGCGATAGAAGTTTCAAAGCCAGAAAGCCATCAGCAAAAAGAGGAGCAGAGAGTAGTGATATGATGGGTAGAGGAGTCCAAAGGTCAAGCCAGCTCCCATCATTGCGAATCTTGGGCCGACCGAGCACATCATTATTTGAAGGGATGAGAGAGATTCCATCATCACGTGACGCCATCCCCGTATCCACCTCCATCTCATGATGCATCCTCTCTCTCTCTCTCTCCCTCTCCCTGCAAGCCGCCTTCCCTCCTCTCCTTTCGAGAGAGATGCCTCCACACCTACAACACTCTCTGCTTTCCCTCCTATATATACCCACCCCCTCACTGGCACTGGACAGGCCATTCCTCTCTCGCTCGCTTCCTCCTCTGGTGTTTTCCATTTTCCATAACCATCCATTACTCACTTGCAAGGAAGACTAACACCCAAGAGGTAACTAGATTTGGAGAAAAGTTCAAAGAACAAAGACTCACCCGAGCCTCTTCAACCTTTTTCTCCTTAAAATTTTAATTGATTCATGTCTTATTTGATAGTTCGCTACTAGTTTGTGCTAAATAAATGGTAGTTTGTTTCTCCTTAAATCTCCTTTGTTACTAGGGGAGTCATTTGGAGCCTCTGATTTACTCTGAAAGCATCTCACCACCTTTCCTGTGAACTTGAGATCTTAGTTGTGTAATATTGATCTGCAATGGTTGCATGCCTCTTTGGCTTCATACCTTTTTATTCCTACCAAATTGTTTCGTAAGGTAACGACTTCTATTATATATCCTATAGATCTACTTGCACTGTAGCCTTTTACCTTGCCCCAAGGAAAGAACATTCAATAGAGCCGCTCTTTTTGGAACTTTCATTCTATAAAGCTAATCTTTTTATAAAGGTTCTACATATTATGTCGTCTGGATTATTGATTTGGTCTCTCTCTCGTGTTTGTTAAATACCCTGCAAAGTGTATTTTTATAAATTTTTTTTCTTTATTATTTTTGGCCTGCCATGCACTATTTGTTTAGGAGAAAAAATTAGGAATTTTCCTATTTGCTATTTACCTCTGGAACTGTGTTGTTTCCTCTTCTTATTTGATGATATCGATCCTGACTCAGGGCACCATTTCTGCCAGTGAATCCATGGAAAGGCTCAACTCCAAGCTTTACCTGCAGAACTGCTACATAATCCAAGAGAATGAAAGGCTCCGGAAGAAAGCTCAGCTCCTCAACGAGGAGAACCAGGCCCTGCTATCCGAGCTGAAGAAGAAGCTCTCCAAATCTAATCCCAACACCGGTGGCATCCCTGACCTCAACGTCAACCCCACTGGCAACACCACTTCTACCAGCAGCAAGCCCTGATCTTATCTCAATGACCTGCAAGGCTTTTTGTATCTTCTCGTCTTGTAATCTTTGTTTCCTAGCTGCATCTCTTTGGCTTGCAGGGTACTGAAATTATATAGAACTCTTCATCTTTTCTAGCAATGAAGTCGATATGCTGAATGTTTAATAGCTTGCCTTTCTCCCAGCAAGAAATGTTTTCATAGGACAGAGCTATCAAGTAAGCCATAATGCTAAATTAATATGCTCTTGGCTTGTCTAGTTGGCCAAATGTTGGGAAGGAGGCTGTGAAAATTGGTCTAAATTTCTAGATTTTGTTCAAGTTGAGCGCAAGACAAATAATGCTTGCTAAACGTAACAGGATAGGGAAGAAGAATGAATAGGTACAAGTTGCACTCCAGGTGCATCTAAGACCACAACAATAAACTATAAATAAAATCGCTTTCATCTCGGATATATCCATAAGGAAATGGGCCAAATTAGCTGAGATCGCTGAAAGTTTTTAAACGCCGAACCAGAACGGTTGTGAAGTCGTAGCAGTGAGTACACAGGGCTTTGTGAAACGGTACCCACTGTGTCCATACTAAAATACCTGAACTATAAGTATAAAATTCGACAACAAACGGATTATTGGACGTTAATTGGATACTAATGTATACAAACATGAATTTGTACTCGCTTACCATGGTCAGATAATAGTCTGAAGCCAGTTTTTGCTCATGGCTGTAGCCACTTGCTTGTAGCGGAAAAGTTTTTGTGCACTGCATCGGGGGCATGGATTGGCCAGGTACTCGTGCATCATGTGTGATACATATTTTGGCATAAGCACATGGTTAATCCTATATTTTGGATGGGTACTGATTAATCCGCATGCCTGATGCGCATTTTATGCATCGAAGATTGAAGCATAAAATCTTTTTCTTTTTGTAGCACAAAGCATATGGATTAACCGTGTGCTTGTGTCACAGTGCATGTGGTGCATGTTTGGCATAGGCATGCGTTAATCTGCATGTCTGATGTGTACTTATGCATCGAAGAATGGTGCACAAAGTTTTTTTCTCCTGTGCACAAAGATGTTTCCTTTTTGTAGCTAGAGAACGGGGAGGGGATAGAGGCTGGGGTTGACCTTTTTGAACTTTGGATCGAAGGATGGAGAGGAGGTGGGCTACGGCGAGGTTGGCGGGTTATTGAAGGAGACTAGGGTTATTGAAGGAGACTATGATGTCTGGATGTGTGGTGGAGGCAGGGGAGCTGAGGCTGAGGATGGCCATTGCATGGTTTAGCACTCTGTTAAGCAAAATCACAGCATTATAATCTTGGAGCTTGCTTAGTGTTATATGGAGAACTGTGTTTTGTTTCCACTGCCTAGAGAACCTAAACCGCATATATAGGTGTATTAACAACTAATGGCATGCAATTTGATGATTCATTGGCTAGGTTTCAATGATTAATATTTTTTTAATGTATTTACTTGGATTAAGTATTGACTACATGTCATACTATAGGATTTCATTCAAAAAGTCTAGTTAGAAAGAATTATTTAGTCTATTTGATCCTGCATAAATATTCAAATTCTTTGCTACTCCTTCGTTCAAGCCTTAGCATCCTCACTAGGCAAGGGTTCATATCTAAGTTTACATTCAAATTAATCAATCAATTACAAATACATAGAGCCCATCTATAACAGCTTTAAATCCACATGAGTTATTTGCCAAAGTTATTTTGATATCATTATGATAATTTAGGATCTCACCCAGAAAGATTAGCTAGAAAGCCTTGATCCTATATAAATACCCGAGATCTCTACATTTATAATCAGTGTGGAACAAAGCATTCATCGGCAATATAGGCTCTCATGCTACCATTATATAATCCAGATTGGTTTGTAGGTGGAATTTTAATTGCCTAGAATTCTCTTTATTTTTCTTTTAGAAGATCAGTTTCCAAGGATTTCTCTTTGATGGTAGAGTTACTGTGTAGGAAACTAAACTGTGTTATCTCTGTCTTATGATCTTAATGATAGGGCATTGAGGGCCTTTTTTTTCTAAAGTTGAAAGAGGTTGAGATGATTTTCCAGGCTTGTGGATTATTGGAAAAGACTTTAATTTAACTAAAAATCTTAGTGATAAGTAAGGGAATCCTTGACCTATTTTAGATAACTTATTGTTTCATAATTTATTGCTGATCTTAGATTGATGGATCTTGACTTAAAAGGGAGAAATTTTACTTGAGTTACTATAGAGAAAAGGCATTTTTGGTTCGATTGGATAGATTTCTTATTTTGTCTAAATGGAGAACATTTTTTCTGCTTTCATTCAAAAGCTTTGGTGAACTCTACTTCAAACCATTGTCGTACAGGACTTCAGTATGAAATGAAATTCTTTGCCTACAAACTCTTTAGATTTGAAAAGTGGTGGGTTAAAGAGCATGATTTGTTGGATGTTGTTATGTACCGTTGGAAATCGATTAGGGGCACCTTCAATCCGATTGCTTTGGGTATCCAACCTTAAGAACATGAGAACTTCTCTTAAGAGATGGTTTACTAGAAAGAGATCAATTGATAAGGTATTTAAGGAGAAACTTTTGCATGACATTGATCTTGTTAACAAGGAGGAACTTGATTTGTTACCATTAGAATTCATCATAAGAAGAGTGCTTCAAAGGTCTTTAAAAGATATTTATAATAAAAATGAGCTTTATTGGCAATAGAGATTTAGAGTTACTTGTCTTAAAGAATGAGACTAAATCACCTTATTTTTTCATAAGATAACAAGCAACAGAAAGTGAAGAAACTTAATTTGCTCCTTAATAAGTAATCAGGAAGACATCTCTTCTGCTATTCACTCTCACTTTAACAACATCTTTGGTTCCTCTTATTTTTTGATCATTTCTATCAATTGGGAGATGTTGTATGATGTGTCATGGATTGACTTACTTGAACTTTATGCTGAATTCTCTTTGGAGGAGACTAGATCTGCCATCTTTGCTCTCGCAAGTGATAAGGCCCTAGGTCCAGATGGTTTTTCTTTATTATTCTTTCAGAAGTCCTAAGAGTTGATCAAGGATGACATTATGCTGATGCTGGAAGAGTTTTACAAAGGCTTTCTAGAGCTGAGTAGATTGAATTACTTCTTTGTATTTTTCATTCCTAAGAAGAATGGGGAATTATTTGTGAGAGATCTATGACCTATCAGTTTGCTTAATAGCTCATACAAGATCATCACTAAAATTCTAGCAATTAGGCTGAGAATGTTTCTTCCTCTGCTTATTCAAGATTTTCAATCTGCCTTCATTAAAGGAGGATCCATTATTAAAAACTTCTTAAGTGCTTCTAAAGTGATAGCTTATTGTAAAAGATCTAAAGCCCAAGGAGTTCTTTGCAAGTTAGACTTTGAAGAAGCATTTGACAAGGTAAATTGACATTTCCTCCTTAATCTTCTTGAGGCTAGAGATTTTCCTTCCAAATGGATTGATTGGATTCATCATATGCTTTCATCAGCTATTGTAGCTTTCTTTGTTAATAGTGTGCTGGGTAGATGGATTCATTATAGACACAATCTTAGGCAAGGAGACCCTCTCTCTCTCCATCCTTATTCATTCTTGTTGCTGCCAAATCATTTTGAGGAGCGTCAGGCGACAGAAATGCTTCGTAGGCCTTCAGAGGAATAACAGGGACCACCTCCTTCAGCCGGGAACCTGCAAGAAAAGTCCCGGACCGGTGGTACCGGCGGGAACTCTCCGATGCTCAAGTCAGCGATTTGGAAACAAGGATTTGAATGAGAGAGTAGGGATTCAGCCCCCCCTCCCCCTTGGGGGTCAGGGTCCTTATATACCTGTTCGGGGGTCCCTCTTACCCTTCATTGATGATAGTCGAATCCTTCCGTTAGGATCAGCTCAATAAGCGGCGGTGGGTGTGCAGTTGCTAAGAACGTGCCATAGATATCGACAACTGCCCATTGTATATCGATAACCGCCCGTGATTTTGGCAGAAAGTGGATTAGCGGGTCTACGTGGCAGTCTTAGGCACTATGGAGCTTATTCCCATGCGACTTGTCAGGCTGCAGGCCATTTTCCATCAAAGTAGGTAGCTGCAGGCCATGTCCCGTCAAAGTAGCAGGTCTACAAGGCCGAGGGGGCAGCCGAGTGCCGAGGCCGTACGAGGCCGAGGGGGCAGCCAAGTGCCGAGTGGAAGAGCCGAGGCCGAGGCCGAGTGGAAGAGCCCGAGGCCAAGGGGGCAGCCGAGTGCCGAGGCCGTACGAGGCCGACTGGAGCCGAGGCCGACCAGAGCCGAGGCCGACAGGAGCCGAGGCCGACTGTGACCAAGGTCGATGAGAGCCGAGGCCGACTGGGGCCGAGGGGGTGCCAGGTCCAAAGCCGAGGGCGAGGGGACCCCGGAGACCGAAGGGACCTCGGAAGCCGAAGGGACCTCGGAGGACGAGGGGACCTCGGAGGCCGAAGTCATCCTACGGGATCGAGACGGGGCTCCGTCAGTTTTCTTCACGATTTACTCTAACGGCGTTGGACCAGCCATATCAGATGCCCTCCACATTCCTTGAGCTTGTGTGTCGTGCATCAGCTAAGCGAAAGGAGTGTAGAGCTCTTCATCTTTGTTCTTGTCCTTTAATGCTTGCTTCAATTCTGATTCCTTCCTAGTGGAGAGATCTTTTTCCTTTTGCCATGCTTTGAATAATTTTTGTCCGCTCGTTGGCTAGCTGAGGGTAGCCAGCAATCCTCTCTCGATGCAGAGTCTGGAAGTGGATATCCATCATCTGAGTTGGAGAGTTGGTTTCTTCCAACTGTGAGTTGACTTTGGGTCTTCAACTTCTGACATGAAGTTTGGATGTGGGTGCCTGTCAATATGCCGCTGAGGCAGATAGAGAGCCGCTGAGGCAGCAATGATGCCGCTGAAGCAGAGACAAAGCCGTTGAAGCTGCAATGATGCCGCTGAGGCAGAGAGAGCCGTTGAGGCTGCAATAATGCCGCGGAGGCAGAGATAAAGCCATTGAGGCTGAAATAAAATTGCCGAAGCAGAAATAGAGCCGTGGGGGCTAAAATAAAATTGCCTCGAGTGTTTGTATGCTGGTCCGAAAGGTAACTCAAGCGGGTACGGATTGTTAGGGATTTGAACCAACTTGGGGGCATATCCTAGCTGGACTGAGTGGTATTCGTTAGCTGTGATGCCGCCGAGCTCCTTTAGAACCGTCTTGGGTGTTTGTGTCCTGGTCCGAGAGGTGACTTGAGCGGGTATAGGCTGTTAGGGATTTGAATTGACTCGAGGGCGTATCCTAGCCAGACCGAGTGGTATCCGTTAGTCGCATGCCACCAAGCTCCTTCGGAACCTCCTCAGAGGTTTCATGGCCGGCCCGAGGGGTGACTCAATATGCTGGAACCATAGGTATTGAACTACCTCGGAGGTTTCATGGCCAGCCCGAGGGGTGACTCGAGGTCGCTGGAACCATAGGTCTTGAACCGCCGTGGGGGTTTCGCGACCGGCCTAGGGGTGACCTTATGATCATAGGACCGTTGAGAGCCTTTTGAATGGTTGGTTTCGTCAGGTTTCCTGTAATGTATNCAAAGTGTAGTGTACTTAGCTTTTTCGTAGCTGTTTGCCTTTGCGTCGTGTTTGGTGTCGAGCTGGCCTCGGGCTTGAGTGCCGATGGTACATCGGGCTTTGAGTGCCGACTGGAGTCGGGCTTGAGTGCCGATGGTACATCGGGTTTTTTAGATCCGGTGGTACATCGGTCTTCGGTGCCGATGGTACATCGGGCTTTGAGTACCAATCGGAGTCGGGCTTGAGTGTCGAGGGGCTGAGGCATCCGCCAGAAGAGAGGAGACGGGGGCTGAGCATCGTGGGAGCTTGGTGCCGAGGCCGTACGAGGCTGAGGAGAAAAGCCGAGGCCGTACGAGGCCGAGGAGAAAAAGCCGAGGCCGAGGGGATCTCGGTAACTTGCATGGCCAAGGGGGGCTCGGTAGCTTCCGAAGGAGCTTGGGAGCAGCCGCAGGGGCTCTATGACATGGCAGTCGGGCCGAGGGAGCATGCATGGCCGAGGCCGAGGTGAAGGCTTGAGGTCGAGGCCGAGGCGGAAGCTCGAGGCCAAGGGGGTGCCAGGTCCAAAGCCGAGGGCGAGAGGACCTCGGAGGCCTGAGGGGACCTCAGAGGCTGAAGTTACCCTTCGCGTCTTTTCATGTCAACTTCAACTGTGAGCTGGGGAGTTGGCCTCTCCTAGCTGTGAGTTGTCTTGGGGCTTCTTGATGGCTGAAAGTAAGCATCAATATGTTGCAAGTGTATAATTTAAACAAAGGTATTACCCGATTGGCCATTGGCCGCTGATACAGAGTTGAAGCCGCTGAGGCTGAAATGAAGCCGTTGAGGCTGTGATGAAGCCGCTGAGGCAAAGTTGAGGCTGTCGAGAGCCTTTTGAACCCCGGAGGGTGACCTGAGAGTCGCTGGGATGGGACCATGCTCGGGAGCCTTTAACCCCGGAGGGTGACCTGAGAGTTGAAGTCGTCAGGTACCTTTTTAACCCCGAAGGTGACCTGAGAGTTGAGGTCGTCAGGTGCCTTTTTAACCCCGAAGGGTGACCTGAGAGTTGAGGTTGTCATGTGCCTTTTTAACCCCAAAGGGTGACCTGAGAGTTGAGAGTCGTCATGTGTCTTTTTCTTTGCGCCAACAATCTTTGCTGCCGATGTTGCAGTCTTTGGCCTTTGGTGCCGAGCTGGTCTCGGGCTTGAGTACCGATGGCATATCGGGCTTTTTGGATCCGGTGGTATACCGGTCTTTGGTGCCAATGGTACATCGGGCTTTTTGGATCCAATGGTACACCAGTCTTCGATGTCGATGGTACATCGGGCTTTTTGGATCCGGTGGTACACCGGTCTTTGGTGCCGATGGTACATCGGGCTTGAGTGCCGATGGTACATCAGGCTTTTGGGATCCGATCGTACACTGATCTTCGGTGCCGATGGTACATCGGGCTTTTGGGATCCGATGGTACACCGGTCTTCGATGCTGATGGTATATTGGGCTTTTGGATTTGGTGGTACATTGGTCTTCGGTGCCGATGGTACATCGGGCTTTTGAGATGCCAACGCGAGGTTGGTCTTGAATGTTGATGCAGAGTCGGTCTTCCCTGCATGACATTTAAGTATCAATGAAAGAAATATCATCTTAAGTGCAGCGTACTTAGCTCTTGCGGCACCCCTGTTTTCCTTCTGCGGACTTGAGCACTTTCGTCCGCTGGTGGTTTACCCCCCAGGGAATCAAGTTGGTTGGAGTGGAGGTACCGCTGCCCTTACTTGGGCCTTCCTCTACGTCGCCGTCCGTAGGAGAGAAGGCTGCTTGGGCGGCGAGCAGTGGCTCTCTGAGCTTAAGTCTGCCGACTGGAGCCGAGGCCGACTGGGACCGAGGCCGACTGGAGCCGAGGCCGACTGGGGCCGAGGCTGGCTGGGGCCAAGGCCGACTGGAGCTGAGGCCGACTGGGAGACTGAAGGGACCTCGGAGGCTGAAGGGACCTCGAAGGCCGACTTCTTCATCTCCTTGCGGTGCCTTGTGTAGACATCTTCATGTTTCCCTTGACTAGCAACCAGTAGTCCTCTTCCGCTGCGGAGCCCGGGAGCGGGTGCCCATCAACTGTAAGTTGAGAGTCGGTTTCTCCTGACTGTAAGTTGACTTTGGGTCTTCTTCTTTTGTCATGAAATTTGGAGGTGGGCTTAGAGGGGCTCTTTACTGATAGCTTGAGCCTGCTCTTGCTGATGAGCCTCAGAGAAATATGACGGTGGTGAGTCTCTCGCTGGGTAGATCTCTCACTGGATGGACGGTGGATGGCTTGAGTAGCAAAGAGTGAGGGTGGCATGATGCTTCACCTGAATGGCCCGAGATATGGTGACGATGGAGCAAGGATCAGCCTCCTGCTGCTCAGCTTTGAGGGTGCCGCCCAGCGTTACTCGCAGAAGCCTCCCGGATTCTTGTTATCACCATCTTCACGATCCACCATTTTGATAAAAAGGGGATGAGGATCTACAAACCAGCATCGCTGACCCCCCTTCCTGGCGTGCCAATCTGTTGATACCAAATCACCATCCTCGAACCAACGAGCCTGGGATCCTCCGGCGAGCTTCTTGCGCCTGTGGGCCTGCAAACAAGTCCCGAGGGCTGGAGATTCCGATGGGGACCCTCCGATGCTTAAGTTAGTGATCTGGCAACAGTCGTGAGCTTGAGGAAGCTCGAAAGAGAGAAGAAGAGAGAGGCTTAGAGCTGTGCTCTCTGTGAGCAAGAATGAGCCTTGAGGAGTGTAGTGAGTACTCAGTTCTTAGTTACCTGGTCGGGGGTCCCTCTTACCCCTTTTATAGATGCTTAGAGTTTGTCTGGCTTGAGTGGTTGAGGCTCCATAATGATGCTCCACGTGATGTGTCAGGCTGTAGGCCGTGTCCCATCAGAGGAGGTGGTTGTAGCTGGTTGGCAGGTGCTAATTTAGTTTGGACAGCTGTCGCTGGCTGCTGCAGGGCGTGGCCAACTATTACGGCGCTTGCCAGACATGTCCCCCCACGTCACCTTTTTGGTTGTCCTACGCAGACAGTGATGGATGATAAAGTTAGTCATGTGGGTCCCAAGGTACAGTCGTTGGGGCAAAAGGTATTGTTGAGTTGAAGCCAACTGTCCCTCGTAGAGCACTGATTACAGTGTGCTTCATGGCACTATTCATGGCTGAGAGGAAGAGCCGAGGTCGAGGGGAGCTCGATGCTGGGAGCTGAGGCCGAGGCCATGCGAGGCCGAGGGGGCAGCGGAGTGCCGAAGCCGTGCGAGGCCGAGGAGGCAGCCGAGTGCCGAGGGGAGCTCGGTGCTGGGAGGGAGGCTCGAGGCCGAGGCCGAGGCAGAGGCTCGAGGCCGAGGGGGCAGCGGAGTGCCGAGGCGTGCGAGGCTGAGGAGGCAGCCAAGTGCCGAGGGGAGCTTGATGCTGGGAGCTGAGGCTCGAGGCCGAGGCCGAGGTGGAGGCTCGAGGCCGAGGGGGCAACGGAGTGCCGAGGCCGTGCGAGGCCGAGGAGGCAGGCAAGTGCCGAGGGGAGCTCGGTGCTGGGAGCGGAGGCTCGAGGCCGAGGCCGAGGCGGATGCTCGAGGCCGAGGGGGCAGTGGAGTGTCGAGGATGTGCGAGGCCGAGGAGGCAACCAAGTGCCAAGGGGAGCTCGGTGCTGGGAGCTAAGGCTCGAGGCCGAGGCCGAGGGGGCAGCGGAGTGCCGAGGTCATGCTAGGCCGAGGAGGCAGCCAAGTGCCGAGGGGAGCTTGGTGCTGGGAGCTGAGGCTCGAGGCCGAGGCCGAGGCGGAGGCTCGAGACCGAGGGGCAGCGGAGTGCCTAGGCCGTGCGAGGCTGAGGAGGCAGCCAAGTGCCGAGGGGAGCTCGGTGCTGGAGCTGAGGCTCAAGGCTGAGGCCGAGGTGGAGGCTCGAGGCCGAGCCGGTGGAGGCTCGAGGCCGAGGGGGTCTCAGGTCCGAAGCCAAGGGCGTGGGGTCCCCGAAGGCTGAAGGGACCTCGGAGGCTGAGGGAACCTTGGAGGCCGAAGTCACCCTTCGCGACCGAGACGGGGCTCCGACAGTTTCCTTCATGGTTTACTGTAACGGCGTTGGATCAGCCACATCAACTTTGATCTCTGAACTTGAAAAAGTTACAAAAATGATCATAAACTTTCCTTTTTGTTTCACTTTGATCCCATCGTTAAATAGGAAAGACATTGTTTGATTTTGTCCCATGTTGCAGTACACGTGGCATTCAGATGGCAAAATAAAATTCAAGACCCATTATCAACCCGCTTACCTGTTAACCCAATACCCAATAATTTTTTTTTAAAAAATATCTTCTCCTTTCTCTCGCTGCAGCCTCCTTCATCCTCCCCCCCTCCTACTTCATCCCATAGCCCCTCCTTCCCCGCCTCAGGCAGCAGCCTCCTTCCTCCCCCCCTCCTTTATCTTGGAGCCTCATTTGGTTTGCATATTCACTTCAAACCCATAAATGCTTCTCTCTTCAATAAACTTGGGGGAATTTCGTGGCTTCCAATTTTTCAACGAAAAAAGGGCGATTCTTCTTCGAACCAGCCTAGGGCAGGCCGCGTGAATCATATGGACCACGTCTCATATCTTAGAAAATTTTTTTTGATGCCTTGGTTAAATGACTTAAGATTTTTTTGGATGCCTTGGTTGAATAACTTGAAGGTGTATTTATGGTGCTTAGTTGAAGCGAATGAGATGTGGTCTGTGTGATTCACACAACCTGCTCCACGCTGGTTCAAGAAGGATCACTAATTTTTTTATTGAAAAATTGGAGCCGTAGGATGGAGGATAAGGGGAGGGAGGAGGCCGCGGCTGGAGGTGGGGAAGAGGAGGGGCCATGGGACGGAGGAGGAGGGGGAAGGAGGGATGGGACCACGATGGAAGGAAGGAGAAGAATTTTTTTTTTTTTTAGATTATTGGGTATTGGGTTAATGGGTTAATGGGTTGATAATGAGATTTGAATTTAATTTTGCCATCTGAATGTCATGAATGCTGCCACGTGAGATAAAATCAAATGACGTCTTTCCTATTTAACGATGGGGATCAAAGTGAAATAAAAAGAAAAGTTAAGAATCATTTTTGCAACTTTTTAAAGTTTAGAAACCAAAGTGATACAATTCCCTAAATTTAAGAGTTAATACTATAGTCTAGCCTTTATTTTTATCTTTTCTTTAAACTTTGGTACGAGGAATCTCAAATGATCCACCTCTCTCTATTGTTCTGTCATATAATACATGATTTTCATTTCATTCGGTAGCTTAGTTGGCATTAGTATTACACACTGATAGATATGACTTACAGTCTTGATCTCATTAGCCTAATTTTACAAATTCTAAGATATCGATAAATATAATATCAATATATATTAAAATATATTTTTCACTCACGTATCTTTTTTTCAAATAAATTATTTAGCAATAACTCTCAAAGATAACGATTGAAAGATAATTTCTAGACTCAAATATACAATATTGTTTAGGATTTTGATATCGTGAGTCTAGTATATACATTGATTGATCTTGGTCTTGGCCAACCATAAAGATGACCTTGAAAACCTAGATATTAATTATATGGAATAAGACGTTTAGATTTCATCAAGATATTATCACATGTTTACTTTTCAGTCCTTTTCTAATCAACCGGGCCGGTTTGTTTGCACATAGCCATGGAAGACAGATATTTTAGTTTTTTAGTAGGGGGAAGACTCTTTCCCCACTATTTCTTAATAAAAAAAGACTGGATACAATTGTCGGGTCAAGAAATTAATGCGTGCACGTTGAATTAGCATCTTGTTATATAATCACTCTTAATTGGCAAGTAGTGAACATATCAATATTTTTAATTGTTGGTCTATCTTTGATATATAAATATATATATAATTAATTAATTTTTATTTAAGTTTTAAGCTATAATGTTAGTCTGCTAATGGGTTAATTGAACCAGTAAATAAATTTGAGGTATTACAAATGGTATTAGAGTTAATCTGGATGTGCGAAAGTTGGAGTACGAGAAAAAGAATATCCATAAAACGATGGTAGAGTTTCACTATGCAGCACCAACAATCTGATTCGAAAATATATTCTAGCTAGTTTGTGCATGCAATGAAAACGTTACATTATAAGTAAGGGTAAGATTGTAATACCCTAAAAATCATGCAACTAGAACATCGCATTATAAGTAGAAGAAAAGAATATTGTACTATCTCAAATCCCAAAATAGTCTCACATTAGGTAAAAAAAAATGTTATGTGCTTATAATTAACTCAAGTTTACTTACTACCAATTAACTTTTACTTGAATTTTGATGAGTTAATTAGACTAGTAGTGAACTTAAAATGTTATACTTATATATATAATTTTTTAATAATACATCTGCTCATAAAAGATCAAAACTATGATCCACTTTGGGAAGAGGAATGATTCAAAACTAATATTATTTTTTTCTTTTTTCAATAAAAAGTAATCAATTTTGAATGGAGATGTATAATAGCATGATTTTTTTTTAATTATACAAATGGTCATAAAAGATCAAAACTATGATCCACTTTGGGGAGAGAAATGATTCAAAACTAATATTACTTTTTTTTCTTTTTTCAACAAAAAAGTAATCTATTTTGAATGGAGATGTATAATAGCGTGAAATTTTTTTAATAATACAACTGCTCATAAAAGATCAAAAGTATGATCCACTATGGGGAGAGGAATGATTCAAAATGAATATTACTTTTTTTTTTCAATAAAAAGTAATCTATTTTGAATGGAGATGTGCAATAGCATGGCCTAGCTTACGATCATGGTGTTACCATGCAGCAATGGTCCCCTTAGTTGATGAATATACCGACTGCAGCTAACATCAATTTTTAACGACTGTTGACTAAATGATAATTTTTTATTTTTGTTTCTTCCTCAAACTTTAGTACATGGAATCTCAAATAATCCACCGCTCTCTATTGTTCCTTCTTATGATACATGGTTTTCATTTCATTCCGTTACTTAGTTTGCATTAGTACGTATTAATTAGACACTGACATATGACTTACAATCTTTATCTGATTAGCCTAGGTGATTTTAATTTTACAAATATATTTTTCAATCACGTATATGCTTTCTCAAATAAATTATTTATCCATGACTCTCAAAGATAACGATTCAAAGACAATTTCTTGACTCAAACATACGATATTGTTTATGATTTAGATACCGTGAGTCTAATATATACGTTGATTCATCTTGGTCTTGGCCAACCATTAAGATAACCTTGAAAACCTAGATATTATATGGAATAAGACGTAGCGATGTCATCAAGATATTATCACTTGTTTACTTTCAGTCCTTTTTCTATTCAACCGTGTTTGTTTGCAAATAGCCATGAAAGACTAATATTTTAGAGCCTGGATTGAATTTTTTATTTCAAACATAAGAAATTCAATTCATAATATGAAAAATGCTTTTGACCAAACCATTTTTTAAAATACTCTTTTGAAATGATTTTAAAAATTTAAATAAATCTAAAAAAAAATGTTAGAGCGACGTTTTCTTCGGATTCATCTTAAACGTTTTTCAGATTTTATTCTTTCTTCCTTAAAACGCTCGAAACTAGCGGATTGACTTTCTTTGTTTTTCAAACGTTTTTTCTCCATACGATTCGTTGTTATCTTTTTTTTTTTCAAAAAAAAATAGTTTTTCAAAACGTAAACCAAATATATTTTTAAATATTAAAAATTAATAAAATATAACTTAAATTTTTAGATATAACCCATGCTTTCAAAAACAATTTTTTAGATCATCAACCAAGGCCTTAGCAGCGTGAATACTCTTCCCCACTGTTTCTTTAAAAAAAGACCGGATACAATCGTCGGGTCGGGTTAAGAAATGCATGCACGTTGAATTAGCATCCTGTTATTTTTTTTTAATCACCACTTGGCAAGTAGTGAACATATCAATATTTTTTATGGTCTAGCTTTGAGATATCACCTCTATTTAATTATATCTCATATATATATATTAATTGAATGCTTATTAGAGATGTTTTTATCGGTTGATTTGCTTTGTTTTTTTTTTTTTTCTCTCTTCACAGTCGGCATAAATAAATGTTAAACATTGGTCCATCTTGGTGGCTGAAGACGACCTCAGTGTTTACACCGGACCTAACACTCAATATAAGAAGCCAAATAAAGGGAAGTTCTTTGCTCCTCTCCCTATCGTTTGACAAAATTGGGGGACATCAAAGCTGCGGGGTCTCTTCGACCCGGTGGACACGCGGGTCTCGCTCCGCGTGAACGATCGGAACGCAGCCAAACCAATGTCGAAGCTTCTTCAGATTGCAGTTTCCACGCTTTCTCACGCTACGGTAGTGTTGTGGACCACCGCATCGCAAAGAAAAAAAGAAGAAGAGGGATTAATTTTATTTTTTAAACAAATCCGACCTCACTAAAATATAAAACAATGATGTAACAATCATAATTTATTATGGTATATATTTTTAATAACATGCATAAGGCGCTACGAAATTTCTCATATAATAAAACAATTTTCTAGAATTCAAATGTTTGAATCAGCTAAAAATAATTATTGATTAATAACTATCTAACTAAATAATGTAAGACTTAATTTATATATTGATCACAATATCAAATATGCGGAAATACGGTATCAATATATTTATCATGCAAGTTAAGAACAATAAATACCTTCAGCCATTATTATTAATTTTCTTTCCGATGAGGGTAAGGAATTTGATCTTCCTTGAATCAGCTGCACGTGATCTTGATCTTCTTTCTCTAAGGATCTTGATCTTCCTCCTCTCGAGGGATCTTGATTGATCTTCCTCCTCCTCTCGATGGATCTTGATTGAGTTCTTCCAATCAATGAGCCATCGCACTCTGATGGTGTATGCCCTCAGGATGTGCTCTTGATCAGGGACTCAATGCCTCCGCTTTTTGGTTTTTCTTTCGATAACCTTGTTGAAAGCCTTAGGAAGGTTTCCCTATTTATACTCAAATCCCTTCACCGCCTGCTCCCATCAAGCAGGCATTCAGCATTTAAGGGAGGGGGCGTTATCACTTATTAATTAGTAAAACGATAGTAATAAAATTAGGACCATTGAAAGCGACGGGTTATTACATTCTCCCACTTGGTCTGTATATTTTATCAACACTGAACAAGAAACAAAATACATGAATCATAGCGATAGGTCCTCTATAATTGAGTATTATCTTCTATGTATTACAATGCATTCAATTTCTTTACCACTATTCCAAATGTGACAACATAACATAATGAATAAACTATATGTTTATTCAGAGTCCAAAAGAAAAGTTTGTCATTTCTCAAAAGTCAAATAATGTGTACACCTGAATGAGAAATAAACAAATAATTGAAATAAGAGTTTCTTTGTACAATTGTTATCCATACAATTATATCATGGAACCAACTCCCATTCTTATCACATGATCCTTAAAATTCTTAATTGGTATGCCTTTAGTCAAAGGATCAGCTATCATCAATTCAGTGCTAACGTGTTCTATGACCACTTTGTTTTCTTTAACACGTTCTCTTATGGCTAAATACTTAATGTCGATATGTTTACTTCGACTACCACTCTTATGGTTTTTAGCCAAAAATACAGCAGCTGAATTGTCACAGTACAGTTTAATTGGCCTAGCAATAGAGTCAACAATTCTAAGCCCTGAGATGAAACTCTTCAACCATATACCTTACGATGTAGCCTCAAAACAAGCAACGAACTCCGCTTCCATAGTATAGGTAGCAGTCAAAGTCTGCTTTACACTCCTCCATGATATGGCTCCACCAGCTAACATAAATATAAATCCTAATGTTGATTTCTGAGAATCAATGCAGCCAGCAAAGTCCAAATCTGAGTAGCCCTCTATCTCCAAATGATCAGTTTGTCTATACATGAGCATGTAGTCCTTGGTCCCTTGAAGATACCTCATGACCTTTTTAGCAGCTCTCCAGTGGTCTAAACCTGGATTACTCTGATATCTTCCCAATATTCCTACTGCAAATGCAATGTCAGGTCTTGTGCAAACCTGAGCATACATTAGGCTTCCAACAGCTAAAGCATATGGAATGTTGTGCATCTGTTCCCGTTCAAGTTCATTTTTAGGGCACTGGTTCAAAGCGAACTTGTCACCCTTCACTATAGGTGCAATACTTGGTGAAAAATTTTTCATCTAAAATCTCGCCAAGACTTTATTATATAAGTTTCTTGAGACAATCCCAAAATGCCTCGAGATCTTTCTCTATGGATCTTAATGCCAATGACATAAGATGCCTCACTCATATCTTTCATATTAAATTTTTGGAGAGAAATTGTTTCACCTCATATAGCAACCCTTTATCATTGGTTGCAAGTGGAATGTCATCCACATATAGGACCAAGAAACAAATTTTGCTCCCACTAACCTTCTGGTATATACGTTGATCCATGATGTTCTCTTCAAAACCAAAGGAAGAGATCACATCATGAAATTTTAAATACCACTGACGTAAGGCTTGTTTCAATCCATATATGGATTTCTTAAGCTTGCAAACCAAATGCTCACCATCACCAGAGGAAATCCTTTAGGCTGTTTCATGTAAACCTCTTCCTCTAGATCTCCATTAAGGAATGCGGTCTTCACATTCATTTGATGTAACTCAAAATCAAAATGAGCTACCAATGCCATAATTATTCGGAGAGAATCTTTCTTGGACAGTAGAAAATGTCTCCGTATAGTCGATTCCTTCCCTCTGAGTGAATCCTTTGGCAATGAGTCTTGCTTTATATCTCTCAATGTTGCCTTGTGAGTCTTTCTTTATTTTGAAGATCCATCTACATCCAATGGCTTTTGCACCATTAGGCAACTCAACAAGATCCCAGACTCGGTTAGATGCCATAGATTCCATCTCGTCCTTCATGGCATTGAACCACAAGTTTGATTCCTTAGAACTCATGGCTTGTGAAAACGTTTCAGGATCATTTTCGGCTCCAATGTTATAGTCAGATTCATGTAGATACACAACATAATCACTAGGAATTGCTGATTTCTTTATTCTAGTTGATCTTCTTAATGTTGTATCAATGACCTCTTAAGGAGTATCTTGCACAACTGATTGTTGATGAACAACATGATCTTCTAGATTACCATCAGCTTGTGAAATCTCAATGACTGGTTGTTGGGCACTTAATTAAGTTTGAGAAGTGCTATAAATAACAACCAATCCCTCACTTGAAGTGGAAGCTGGAATAACTGAATGATCTTTCTCAGAAGAAGCCAAATACTGAGATTGATCACTCCCACTGATCAAGTCATTCTCAAGAAATTTTGCATTTCTTGATTCCACAATCCTAGTGCTGTGAGATGGACAATAAAATCTATAACCCTTAGACTTCTCAGCATATCCAATAAAGTATCCACTAATAGTCCTTGGGTCTAGTTTCTTTTCTTGTGGATTATAGACTCTTACTTCAGATGGGCATCCCCAAACACGTATAAGTTGCAAACTTGTTTCGAACCTTTAAATAACTCAAATGGCATTTTGGAAACAGCCTTGGTTGGAACCCGATTCAATATATACGCAGCAGTTTTAAGAGCTTCAGTCCACAAGGATTTAGGTAAGTTAGAGCTGACAATCATGCTCCTTACCATACCCAATAATGTCCGGTTTCTCCTTTCAGCTACACCGTTTTGGTCAGGAGACCCTGGCATGGTGTATTGTGCAACAATTCCATTTTCTTCAAGAAACTGAGCAAACGGACCAAGTGCTTATCCATTCTCAGTGTATCTAGCATAATATTCTCCACCTCTATCTGACCTCACGATTTTAATTTGCTTGCCGCATTGTTTCTCTACTTCTGCCTTAAATACCTTAAAGGCATCTAATGCTTCGTTCTTATTATGAAGTAGGTAGAGATACATATATCGTGAATAGTCATCAATAAATGAGATGAAGTATATCTGACCATACGAATCCATATCTGGGCTACAGATATCCGTATGTATGATCTCCAATATTTCCGAACTTCTCTTGGCATCTTTCTTGGACTTGTTGGTTTGCTTTCCCTTTATGCAGTCCACACAAGTGCCATAATCAGTAAAATCAAGAGTATCAAGTACTCCATCTTTTACTAATCTTTTAATTCTCTCAATGGAGATATGACCTAATCTTCGTTGCCATAAAATAGAGGAATTCTCATTTATAACACATCTTTTCATACCAGTTTGGGCGTGCATCACATTATAGGTGGTATTATTTTTCAAATTAATTTGGAAAAGATTGTCTGACAATGTACCATTCCCAATAAGCTTAGATTTATAAAATAAATCAACAGAGCTTTTATTAAAATTAAAGGAGTATCCTGCTGGTACAAGCCTTGACACTGAAATCAAATTTCTAGAGAAATTTGGAATATAAAATATCTTTTCCAAATCCAAAACAAAACTAGAATGTAAAATAAGTCTACACGTCTCAATTGCTTCCACATGTGAACCCATCTTGTTTCCTGAATAGATTCTTTGTTCACTTCCCAATGGTTTCCTTTGATTTAGAGAACCATGCAAGGTATTTGAAACATGGATTATAAAACCAGAAACAATCCACCATGTGTTATGATATATAACCAAATTGGATTCATGACATACGAATAAGGTTAGAGTACCTTTCTTGTCAAGCCAAGCTTTGAATTTGAGACAATCTTTCTTTATATGCCCTTTCTTCTTGCAAAAGAAGCACTTGGACTCCTTCTTATCTTCTGTATGGATGGATACTTTACCATTTCCTTTGCATTTGGCTTTGGGAGCTTTAGTTTTTCTCTGAGTGACTAAATATGTACTTTCTTTCATTTCTAAAATCAGCCTCCCTTCCTCTTGAACACACATGGTTAGAAGTTCATTAATTGACCATTTGTCCTTATGTGTGCTGTAAGATATTTTGAAGGGACTATACTTCTGTGGGAGTGAGCTCAAAATAAAGTGCACCAAGAAAGATTCTAACATCTCAACCTCTAGGGATTTCAACTAAGCCGCAATGTCCCTTATCTTCATGATGTGCTCACGCACAACTCCAACCGTAGTAAGCTTCATTGATGATAATTTTATCATTAGGGTGCTAGCCAGTGCCTTATCTGAAGACTCAAATTGTGCATCAATAGCCTTCAAAAGTTCCTTGACATTTTTGCACTCAGGAATTGAACCACGTATACTAGCAGAAATTTTAGTACGTATGAACATCATACTGAGGCGATTGGACCGTTCCCATCGTTCATACGCAGTAATCTCAGCCTGAGTGCTACTAGATGTAACTGAATATGGTTCATCCTTCCTGATAGCATAGTCAATATCCATGCACCCTAATTGAAGAAGAATTCTCTCCTCCCATAATTTATAATTATCACCACTTAAATCGGAAACGTTACATTTCATATCAGAAATATTAACAGGCAAAATAGCTGCATAAAAATAAAAATCATGTTCATGTAATTGAATTTGAGGCATATAACTTAATGTCATGTTTTACCAATGTAAATATGCAATAACATGAATCAATAACATACAATAACTATCTGTGGGCTAAGTTATTATACTCAAATAGACTCATTAACTTAATGATGTGACTAACAAATTATATTCCTTTCTTAATTCCTATGGGTAATTAAGAAAATAATTTATTATCGCATCCTAATTAATTATATTAGTGCAATAAAAATTTCTGTGGGATAAGATTCATTACATTAATATAATTAGTCACAATTAATGTCATCTAACCTTATGTGATCTTTGCAACTCAATATTTTGATTAATCAAAGATGCTGTGGCTACTCCTTAATTAATCAAAATCATATTGATCACATGACACTGAATTCCATTATATGCATATAGATTAACCAATTTAGCATGATTATTAGGTAGTGATCTTAATCAACGTAACATTTTCAAATAAAGATCTGAGTTAGTCAAATTGGCCAGGCCAGTGAAAGAGAAGTGGGGGTCCCCCGTTGCTTTCCTTAGGTCAGTCAATGGAACCAATTAAGTAACCACAATCTCTTTACCTTTCTAGACACCAACTGACCAATCAGACCTTGAAAGGATTTGCACTGTGATTTTCACACTACCACCAAATTCATGCATAGAATAAATCTAGTATGCAGATCAGAAGACAACATTTCAATTATCTATTTAATAAATTTTGAAATTATCATCTTAAAAAAAATTTTGTTAATTAAAACACGTCCGGCCGTAGCTTATTATTCCCTTGGGCCAGTCTATGCAAAACACCGTAGGCATAGAGACTCAGGAGGCATATTTTAATAAAAAATTTATACTTAAGAAACAAATGATAAAAACAAATCATGTCACATGATTTAATAAAATATTAAACAGATAATAAATGCATTTAAAATTCAACCAATCCAGATTTTAAATTTCAAAAGAACGGAAAGACCATGAGCGAGAAAATCTAAAACCGAAACAGGCCACATTTTCTCTCTTTTTAATATATCACCGCATGTGGTTATAGAAGCCACATTTCCGCTACGTTTCCTTTTTTTACTTTTTCTTTCTTTAATGCTACGTTTCTTTTCTCTTACTTTCTTTAAAGCTATCTCTTTAATACCAGAAAGAAATCCGGGAAACCTTTAATGCCAGAAAAAAATCTTTAATAGAAAAGGAAGAGGTCACGTTTTGTTTCAGTAAAAAATCAGAATCTGAGATAGGTTTAATGGTTTCTGCTCAATTCCATGAACAAAAATCAGAACTGAGCAAAAATCGAAACCTGAGATCAAAAAACTGAAAACGAAAATACGCGGCATAAATTGCTTGAAAAGAGAAACTTTGATGGAAACACTCTCTGATACCAAATGTAAGACTTAATTTAAATATATTGATCACGATATCAAATATACGGAAATCCGGTATCAATATATTTATCATGCAAGTTAAGATCGATAAATACCTCCAGCCTTTATTATTAATTTTCTTTCCGATGAGGGTAAGGAATTCGATCTTTCTTGAATCAGCTGCATGGGATCTTGATCTTCCTTCTCTCTAGGGATCTTGATCTTCCTCCTCTCGAGGGATCTTGATTGATCTTCCTCCTCCTCTCGATGGATCTGATTGAGTTCTTCCAATCAATGAGCCATCGCACTCTGATGGTGTATGCCCTCAGGATGTGCTCTTGATCAGGGACTCAATGCCTCCACTTATTTTAGTTTTTCTTTCGATAACCTTGTTGAAAGCCTTAGGAAGGGTTCCCTATTTATACTCAATCCCTTCACCGCCTGCTCCCATCAAGTAGGCGTTCAACATTTAAAGGGGGGGCATTATCACTTATTAATTAGTGAAACGATAGTAATAAAATTAGGACCATTGAAAGCGACGGGTTATTAAGTATAAATTAATAATAATGGCTAGAGGTATTTATGGATCTTAACTTTCATGATAAATATATTGATACCGTATTTCCGCATATTTGATATCATCAATATATTTAAATTAAGTCTTACATTTGGTATCAGAGCTTTATAAACCTCTGCCTTATTTTGTAAGTGTTTCCATCAAAGTTTCTCTTTTCAAGCAATTTATGCCGTATTTTTTGTTTCAGTTTTTTGGATCTCAAGTTTTGATTTTTTGCTCAGTTCTGATTTTTGTTCACGGAATTGAGCAGAAACCATTAAACCTATCTCAGATTCCGATTTTTTGCGGAAACAAAACGCGGCCTCTTCCTTTTCTATTAAAGATTTCTTTCTGGCATTAAAGGTTTCCCAGATTTCTTTTCAGTATTAAAGAGATAGCTTTAAAGAAAGGAAGAGAAAATGTAGCATTAAAGAAAGGAAAAGTAAAGAAAGGAAACACGGAAACGTGGCTTCCATAACCACATGCGGTGACATATTAAAAAGAGAAAACGTGGCCTGTTTCGGTTTTCGATTTTCTCGCTTATGATCCTCCTTCTCTCTAGGGATCTTGATCTTCCTCCTCTCGAGGGATCTTGATTGATCTTCCTCCTCCTCTCGAGGGATCTTGATTGAGTTCTTCCAATCAATGAGCCATCACACTCTGATGGTGTATGCCCTCAGGATGTGCTCTTGATCAGGGACTCAATGCCTCCGCTTATTTTTGTTTTTCATTCGATAACCTTGTTGAAAGCCTTAGGAAGGGTTCCCTATTTATACTCAAATCGCTTCACTGCCTGCTCCCATCAAGCAGGCATTCAATATTAAAGTGGGGGGGGGGGGGCGTTATCACTTATTAATTAGTGAAACGATAGTAATAAAATTAGGACCATTGAAAGCGACGGGTTATTACATTCTCCCACTTGGTCTGTATATTTTATCAACACTGAACAAGAAACTAAATACATGAATCATAGCGACAGGTCCTCTATAATTGAGTATTATCTTCTATGTATTACAATGCATTCAATTTCTTTACCACTATTCCAAATGTGACACATAACATAATGAATAAACCATATGTTTATTCAGAGTCCAAAAGAAAGTTTATCATTTCTCAAAAGTTAAATAACGTGTACACCTGAATGAGAAATAAACAAATAATTGAAATAAGAGTTTCTTTGTAAAATTGTTATCCATACAATTATATCATGGAACCAACTCCCATTCTTATCACATGATCCTTAAATTCTTAATTGGCATGCCTTTAGTCAAAGGATCAGCTATCATCAATTCAGTGGTAACGTGTTCTATGACCACTTTGTTTTCTTTAACACGTTCTCTTATGGCTAAATACTTAATGTTGATATGTTGACTTTGACTACCACTCTTATGATTTTTAGCCAAAAATACAGCAGCTGAATTGTCACAGTACAGTTTAATTGTTCTAGCAATAGAGTCAATAATTCTAAGCCCTGAGATGAAACTCTTCAACCATACACCATACGATGTAGCCTCAAAACAAGCAACGAACTCCGCTTCCATAGTAGAGGTAGCAGTCAAAGTCTGCTTTACACTCCTCCATGATATGGCTCCACCAGCTAACATAATATAAATCCTAATGTTGATTTCCAAGAATCAACGTAGCCAGCAAAGTCCAAATCTGAGTAGCCCTCTATCTCCAAATGATCAGTTTGTCTATACATGAGCATGTAGTCCTTGGTCCCTTGAAGATACCTCATGACCTTTTTAGCAGCTCTCCAGTGGTCTAAACCTGGATTACTCTGATATCTTCCCAACATTCCTACTGCAAATGCAATGTCAGGTCTTGTGCAAACCTGAGCATACATTAGGCTTCCAACAGCTGAAGCATATGGAATGTTGTGCATCTGTTCCCGTTCAAGTTTATTTTAGGGCACTGGTTCAAAGCGAACTTGTCACCCTTCACTATAGGTGCAACACTTGGTGAACAATTTTTCATTTGAAATCTCTCCAAGACTTTATTGATATAAGTTTCTTGAGACAATCCAAAATGCCTCGAGATCTTTCTCTATGGATCTTAATGCCAATGACTAAGATGCCTCACTCATATCTTTCATATCAAAATTTTTGGAGAGAAATTGTTTTCACCTCATATAGCAACCCTTTAATCATTGGTTGCAAGTAGAATGTCATCCACATATAGGACCAAGAAACAAATTTTGCTCCCACTAACCTTCTGGTATATACATTGATCCATGATGTTCTCTTCAAAACCAAGGAAGAGATCACATCATGAAATTTAAATACTGCTAACGTGAGGCTTGTTTCAATCCATATATGGATTTCTTAAGCTTGCAAACCAAATGCTCTGATATCAAATGTAAGACTTAATTTAAATATATTGATCATGATATCAAATATGCGAAAATATGGTATCAATATTTATCATGCAAGTTAAGATCGATAAATACCTCCAGCCATTATTATTAATTTTCTTTCTGATAAGGGTAAGGAATTCGATCTTCCTTGAATCAGCTGCACGGGATCTTGATCTTCCTTCTCTCTAGGGATTTTGATCTTCCTCCTCTCGAGGGATCTTGATTTATCTTCCTCCTTCTCTCGATGGATCTTGATTGAGTTCTTTCAATCAATGAGCCATCGCACTCTGATGGTTTGCCCTCAGGATGTGCTTTGATCAGGGACTCAATGCCTCCGCTATTTTGGTTTTTCTTTCGATAACCTTAGTGAAAGCCTTAGGAAGGGTTCCCTATTTATACTCAAATCCCTTCACCACCTGCTCCCATCAAGCAGGCGTTCAACATTTAAGTCGGGGGGGGGCCATTATCACTATTAATTAGTGAAACGATAGTAATAAAATTAGGACCATGAAAGC
>UESW01001561.1:0-22206 GCA_900491605.1 Calamus simplicifolius | reverse complement strand
TCAGGATCATTTTCGGCTCCAATGTTATAGTCAGATTCATGTAGATACACAACATAATCACTAGGAATTGCTGATTTCTTTATTCTAGTTGATCTTCTTAATGTTGTGTCAATGACCTCTTGAGGAGTATCTTGCACAACTGATTATTGATGAACAACATGATCTTCTAGATTACCATCAGCTTGTGAAATCTCAATGACTGGTTGTTGGGCACTTAATTGAGTTTGAGGAGTGCTATAAATAACAACCAATCCCTCACTTGAAGTGGAAGCTGGAATAACTGAATGATCTTTCTCAGAAGAAGCCAAATACTGAGATTGATCACTCCCACTGATCAAGTCATTCTCAAGAAATTTTGCATTTCTTGATTCCACAATCCTAGTGCTGTGAGATGGACAATAAAATCTATAACCCTTGGACTTCTCAGCATATCCAATAAAGTATCCACTAATAGTCCTTGGGTCTAGTTTCTTTTCTTGTGGATTATAGACTCTTACTTCAGATGGGCATCCCCAAACACGTATATGTTGCAAACTTGGTTTTCAACCTTTAAATAACTCAAATGGATTTTGGAAACAGCCTTGGTTGGAACCCGATTCAATATATACGCAGCAGTTTTAAGAGCTTCAGTCCCAAGGATTTAGGTAAGTTAGAGCTGACAATCATGCTCCTTACCATGTCCAATAATGTTTGGTTTCTCCTTTCAGCTACACCGTTTTGGTCAGGAGACCCTGGCATGGTGTATTGTGCAACAATTCCATTTTCTTCAAGAAACCGAGCAAACGGACCAGGTGCTTATCCATTCTCAGTGTATCTACCATAATATTCTCCACCTCTATCTGACCTCACGATTTTAATTTGCTTGCCACATTGTTTCTCTACTTCTGCCTTAAATACCTTAAAGGCATCTAATGCTTCGTTCTTATTATGAAGTAGGTAGAGATACATATATCGTGAATAGTCATCAATAAATGAGATGAAGTATCTCTGACCATACGAATCCATATCTGGGCTATAGATATCCGTATGTATGATCTCCAGTATTTCCGAACTTCTCTTGGCATCTTTCTTGGACTTGTTGGTTTGCTTTCCCTTTATGCAGTCCACACAAGTGCCAAAATCAGTAAAATCAAGAGTATCAAGTACTCCATCTTTTACTAATCTTTTAATTCTCTCAATGGAGATATGACCTAATCTCCGATGCCACAAAATAGAGGAATTCTCATTTATAACACATCTTTTCATACCAGTTTGGGCGTGCATCACATTATAGGTGGTATTATTTTTTCAAATTAATTTGAAAAAGATTGTCTGACAATGTACCATTCCCAATAAGCTTAGATTTATAAAATAAATCAACAGAGCTTTTATTAAAATTAAAGGAGTATCCTGCTGGTACAAGCCTTGACACTGAAATCAAATTTCTAGAGAAACTTGGAATATAAAATGTCTTTTCCAAATCCAAAACAAAACCAGAATGTAAAATAAGTCTGCACGTCCCAATTGCTTCCACATGTGAACCCATCTTGTTTCCTGAATAGATGCTTTGTTCACTTCCCAATGGTTTCCTTTGATTTAGAAAACCTGCAAGGTATTTGAAACATGGATTGTAGAACCAGAATCAATCCACCATGTGTTATGACATATAACCAAATTGGATTCATGACATACGAATGAGGTTAGAGTACCTTTCTTGTCAAGCCAAGCTTTGAATTTGAGACAATCTTTCTTTATATGCCCTTTCTTCTTGCAAAAGAAGCACTTGGACTCCTTCTTGTCTTCTGTATGGATGGATACTTTACCCTTTCCTTTGCGTTTGGCTTTGGGAGCTTTAGTCTTTCTCTGAGTGACTAAATGTACTTTCTCCATTTCTAAAATCAGCCTCCCTTCCTCTTGAACACACATGGTCAGAAGTTCATTAATTGACCATTTGTCCTTATGTGTGTTGTAAGATATTTTGAAGGGACTATACTGCTGTGGGAGTGAGCTCAAAATAAAGTGCACCAAGAAAGATTCTGACATCTCAACCTCTAGGGATTTCAACTGAGCCGCAATGTCCCTCATCTTCATGATGTGCTCACGCACAACTCCAACCGTAGTGAGCTTCATTGATGATAATTTTGTCATTAGGGTGCTAGCCAGTGCCTTATCTGAAGACTCAAATTGTGCATCAATAGCCTTCAGAAGTTCCTTGACATTTTTGCACTCAGGAATTGAACCACGTATACTAGCAGAAATTTTAGTACGTATGAACATCATACTGAGGCGATTGGACCGTTCCCATCGTTCATACGCAGCAATCTCAGCCTGAGTGCTAGTAGATGTAACTGAATGTGGTTCATCCTTCCTGATAGCATAGTCAATATCCATGCACCCTAATTGAAGAAGAATTCTCTCCTTCCATAATTTATAATTATCACCACTTAAATTGGGAACATCACATTTCATATCAGAAATATTAACAGGCAAAATAGCTGCATAAAAATAAAATCATGTTCATGTAATTGAATTTGAGGCATATAACTTGATGTCATGTTTTACCAATGTAAACATGCAATAACATGAATCAATAACATACAATAACTACTGTGGGCTAAGTTATTATACTCAAATAGACTCATTAACTTAATGATGTGACTAACAAATTATATTCCTTTCTTAATTCCTGTGGGTAATTAAGAAAATAATTTGTTATCGCATCCTAATTAATTATATTAGTGCAATAAAAATTCCTGTGGGATAAGATTCATTACATTAATATAATTAGTCACAATTAATGTCATCTAACCTTATGTGATCTTTGCAACTCAATATATAATTTTGATTAATCAAAGATGCTGTGGCTACTCCTCAATTAATCAAAATCATATTGATCACATGACACTGAATTCCATTATATGCATATAGATTAACCAATTTAGCATGATTATTAGGTAGTGATCTTAATCAACGTAACATTTCCAAATCAAGATCTGAGTTAGTCAAATTGGCCAGGCCAGTGAAAGAGAAGTGGGGGTCCCCCGTTGCTTTCCTTAGGTCAGTCAACGGAACCAATTAAGTAACCACAATCTCTTTACCTTTCTAGACACCAACTGACCAATCAGACCTTGAAAGGATTTGCACTGTGATTTTCACACTACCACCAAATTCATGCATAGAATAAATCTAGTATGCAGAACAAGAGACAACATTTCAATTATCTATTTAATGAATTTTAAAATTATCATCTTAAGAAAAATTTTGTTAATTAAAACACGTCCGGTCGTAGCTCATTATTCCCTTGGGCCAGTCTATGCAAAACACCGTAGGCATAGAGACTCAGGAGGCGTATTTTAATACAAAAATTTAAACTTAAGAAACAAATGATAAAAACAAATCATGTCACATGATTTAATAAAACATTAAACAGATAATAAATGCATTTAAAATTCAACCAATCCAGATTTTAAATCCCATGAGAGAATGGAAAGACCGCGAGAAAATCGAAAACCAAAACAGGCCACATTTTCTCTCTTTTAATATGGCACCGCATGGAAGCCACATTTCCACTGCACTTCCTTTCTTTACTTTTCCTTTCTTTAATGCTTCGTTTCTTTTCTCTTCCTTTCTTTAAAGCTATCAACCTTTAATGCCAGAAAGAAATCTTTTATAGAAAAAGAAGAGGCCATAGGTTTAATGGTTTTATTCAATTCCGTGAACAAAAATCAGAAATGAGCAAAAGAATCGAAACCTGAGATCCGAAAAACTGAAAACGAAAAATACGCGGCATAAATTGCTTGAAAAGAGAAACTTTGATGGAAGCACACACAAAATAAGGCAGAGGTTTAAATCGCTCTGATACCAATTGTAAACTTAATTTAAATATATTGATCACGATATCAAATATGCGGAATATGGTATCAATATATTTATCATGCAAGTTAAGATCGATAAATACCTCCAGCCATTATTATTAATTTTCTTTCCGATGAGGGTAAGGAATTCAATCTTCCTTAAATCAGCTGCATGGGATCTTGATCTTCCTTCTCTCTAGGGATCTTGATTGATATTTCTTCTCTCGATGGATTTGAATGAGTTCTTCCAATCAATGAGCCATCGTACTCTCATGGTGTATGCCCTCAGGATGTGCTCTTGATTAGGGACTCAATGCCTCCGCTTATTTTGGTTTTTCTTTCGATAACCTTGTTGAAAGCCTTAGGAAGGGTTCCCTATTTATACTCAAATCCCTTCACCGCCTGCTCCCATCAAGCAGGCATTCAACATTTAAGGGAGGGGGGGTGTAAGACTTAATTTAAATATATTGATCACGATATCAAATATATGAAATACGGTATCAATATATTTATCATGCAAGTTAAGATCGATAAATACCTCCAGCCATTATTATTAATTTTCTTTCCGATGAGGGTAAGGAATTCGATCTTCCTTGAATCAGCTGCACGGGATCTTGATCTTCCTTTCTCTAGGGATCTTGATCTTTCTCCTCTCGAGGGATCTTGATTGATCTTCCTCCTCCTCTCGATGGATCTTGATTGAGTTCTTCCAATCAATGAGCCATCGCACTCTGATGGTGTATGCCCTCAGGATGTGCTCTTGATCAGGGACCAATGCCTCCGCTTATTTTGGTTTTTCTTTCGATAACCTTGTTGAAAGCCTTAGGAAGGGTTCCCTATTTATACTCAAATCCCTTCACCGCCTGCTCCCATCAAGCAGGCGTTCAACATTAAGGAGGGGGCGTTATCACTTATTAATTAGTGAAACGATAGTAATAAAATAGGACCATTAAAGCGACGGGTTATTACATTCTCCCACTTGGTCCGTATATTTTATCAACTGAACAAGAAACTAAATACATGAATCATAGCGATAGGTCCTCTATAATTGAGTATTATCTTCTATGTATTACAATGCATTCAATTTCTTTACCACTATTCCAAATGTGACAACATAACATAATGAATAAACCATATGTTTATTCAGAGTCCAAAAGAAAAGTTTGTCATTTCTCAAAAGTCAAATAACGTGTACACCTGAATGAGAAATAAACAAATAATTGAAATAAGAGTTTCTTTGTACAAATTGTTATCCATACAATTATATCATGGAACCAACTCCCATTCTTATCACATGATCCTTAAAATTCTTAATTGGCATGCCTTTAGTCAAAGGATCAGCTATCATCAATTCAGTGCTAACGTGTTCTATGACCACTTTATTTTCTTTAACACGTTCTCTTATGGCTAAATACTTAATGTCGATATGTTTACTTCGACTACCACTCTTATGGTTTTTAGCCAAAAATACAGCAGCTGAATTGTCACAGTACAGTTTAATTGGCCTAGTAATAGAGTCAACAATTCTAAGCCCTGAGATGAAACTCTTCAACCATACACCTTGCGATGTAGCCTCAAAACAAGCAACGAACTCCGCTTCCATAGTAGAGGTAGCAGTCAAAGTCTGCTTTGCACTCCTCCATGATATGGCTCCACCAGCTAACATAAATATAAATCCTGATGTTGATTTCCGAGAATCAACGCAGCCAGCAAAGTCCGAATCTGAGTAGCCCTCTATCTCCAAATGATCAGTTTGTCTATACATGAGCATGTAGTCCTTGGTCCCTTGAAGATACCTCATGACCTTTTTAGCAGCTCTCCAGTGGTCTAAACCTGGATTACTCTGATATCTTCCCAACATTCCTACTGCAAATGCAATGTCAGGTCTTGTGCAAACCTGAGCATACATTAGGCTTCCAACAGCTGAAGCATATGGAATGTTGTGCATCTGTTCCCGTTCAAGTTCATTTTTAGGGCACTGGTTCAAAGCGAACTTGTCACCCTTCACTATAGGTGCAACACTTGGTGAACAATTTTTCATCTGAAATCTCTCCAAGACTTTATTGATATAAGTTTCTTGAGACAATCCCAAAATGCCTCGAGATCTTTCTCTATGGATCTTAATGCCAATGACATAAGATGCCTCACTCATATCTTTCATATCAAAATTTTTGGAGAGAAATTGTTTCACCTCATATAGCAACCCTTTATCATTGGTTGCAAGTAGAATGTCATCCACATATAGGACCAAGAAACAAATTTTGCTCCCACTAACCTTCTGGTATATACATTGATCCATGATGTTCTCTTCAAAACCAAAGGAAGAGATCACATCATGAAATTTTAAATACCACTGACGTGAGGCTTGTTTCAATCCATATATGGATTTCTTAAGCTTGCAAACCAAATGCTCACCATCACCAGAGGAAAATCCTTCAGGCTGTTTCATGTAAACCTCTTCCTCTAGATCTCCATTAAGGAATGCGGTCTTCACATCCATTTGATGTAACTCAAAATCAAAATGAGCTACCAATGCCATAATTATTCGGAGAGAATCTTTCTTGGATACAGGAGAAAATGTCTCCGTGTAGTCGATTCCTTCCCTCTGAGTGAATCCTTTGGCAACGAGTCTTGCTTTATATCTCTCAATGTTGCCTTGTGAGTCTTTCTTTATTTTGAAGATCCATCTACATCCAATGGCTTTTACACCATCAGGCAACTCAACAAGATCCCAGACTCGATTAGATGCCATAGATTCCATCTCGTCCTTCATGGCATTGAACCACAAGTTTGATTCCTTAGAACTCATGGCTTGTGAAAACGTTTCAGGATCATTTTCGGCTCCAATGTTATAGTCAGATTCATGTAGATACACAACATAATCACTAGGAATTGCTGATTTCTTTATTCTAGTTGATCTTCTTAATGTTGTGTCAATGACCTCTTGAGGAGTATCTTGCACAACTGATTGTTGATGAACAACATGATCTTCTAGATTACCATCAGCTTGTGAAATCTCAATGACTGGTTGTTGGGCACTTAATTGAGTTTGAGGAGTGCTATAAATAACAACCAATCCCTCACTTGAAGTGGAAGCTGGAATAACTGAATGATCTTTCTCAGAAGAAGCCAAATACTGAGATTGATCACTCCCACTGATCAAGTCATTCTCAAGAAATTTTGCATTTCTTGATTCCACAATCCTAGTGCTGTGAGATGGACAATAAAATCTATAACCCTTGGACTTCTCAGCATATCCAATAAAGTATCCACTAATAGTCCTTGGGTCTAGTTTCTTTTCTTGTGGATTATAGACTCTTACTTCAGATGGGCATCCCCAAACACGTATATGTTGCAAACTTGGTTTCCAACCTTTAAATAACTCAAATGGCGTTTTGGAAACAGCCTTGGTTGGAACCCGATTCAATATATACGCAGCAGTTTTAAGAGCTTCAGTCCACAAGGATTTAGGTAAGTTAGAGCTGACAATCATGCTCCTTACCATGTCCAATAATGTCCGGTTTCTCCTTTCAGCTACACCGTTTTGGTCAGGAGACCCTGGCATGGTGTATTGTGCAACAATTCCATTTTCTTCAAGAAACCGAGCAAACGGACCAGGTGCTTGTCCATTCTCAGTGTATCTACCATAATATTCTCCACCTCTATCTGACCTCACGATTTTAATTTGCTTGCCGCATTGTTTCTCTACTTCTGCCTTAAATACCTTAAAGGCATCTAATGCTTCGTTCTTATTATGAAGTAGGTAGAGATACATATATCGTGAATAGTCATCAATAAATGAGATGAAGTATCTCTGACCATACGAATCCATATCTGGGCTACAGATATCCGTATGTATGATCTCCAGTATTTCCGAACTTCTCTTGGCATCTTTCTTGGACTTGTTGGTTTGCTTTCCCTTTATGCAGTCCACACAAGTGCCAAAATCAGTAAAATCAAGAGTATCAAGTACTCCATCTTTTACTAATCTTTTAATTCTCTCAATGGAGATATGACCTAATCTCCGATGCCACAAAATAGAGGAATTCTCATTTATAACACATCTTTTCATACCAGTTTGGGCGTGCATCACATTATAGGTGGTATTATTTTTCAAATTAATTTGGAAAAGATTGTCTGACAATGTACCATTCCCAATAAGCTTAGATTTATAAAATAAATCAACAGAGCTTTTATTAAAATTAAAGGAGTATCCTGCTGGTACAAGCCTTGACACTGAAATCAAATTTCTAGAGAAACTTGGAATATAAAATGTCTTTTCCAAATCCAAAACAAAACCAGAATGTAAAATAAGTCTGCACGTCCCAATTGCTTCCACATGTGAACCCATCTTGTTTCCTGAATAGATGCTTTGTTCACTTCCCAATGGTTTCCTTTGATTTAGAAAACCCTGCAAGGTATTTGAAACATGGATTGTAGAACCAGAATCAATCCACCATGTGTTATGACATATAACCAAATTGGATTCATGACATACGAATGAGGTTAGAGTACCTTTCTTGTCAAGCCAAGCTTTGAATTTGAGACAATCTTTCTTTATATGCCCTTTCTTCTTGCAAAAGAAGCACTTGGACTCCTTCTTGTCTTCTGTATGGATGGATACTTTACCCTTTCCTTTGCGTTTGGCTTTGGGAGCTTTAGTCTTTCTCTGAGTGACTAAATGTGCACTTTCTCCCATTTCTAAAATCAGCCTCCCTTCCTCTTGAACACACATGGTCAGAAGTTCATTAATTGACCATTTGTCCTTATGTGTGTTGTAAGATATTTTGAAGGGACTATACTGCTGTGGGAGTGAGCTCAAAATAAAGTGCACCAAGAAAGATTCTGACATCTCAACCTCTAGGGATTTCAACTGAGCCGCAATGTCCCTCATCTTCATGATGTGCTCACGCACACCTCCAACCGTAGTGAGCTTCATTGATGATAATTTTGTCATTAGGGTGCTAGCCAGTGCCTTATCTGAAGACTCAAATTGTGCATCAATAGCCTTCAGAAGTTCCTTGACATTTTTGCACTCAGGAATTGAACCACGTATACTAGCAGAAATTTTAGTACGTATGAACATCATACTGAGGCGATTGGACCGTTCCCATCGTTCATACGCAGCAATCTCAGCCTGAGTGCTAGTAGATGTAACTGAATGTGGTTCATCCTTCCTGATAGCATAGTCAATATCCATGCACCCTAATTGAAGAAGAATTCTCTCCTTCCATAATTTATAATTATCACCACTTAAATCGGGAATGTCACATTTCATATCAGAAATATTAACAGGCAAAATAGCTGCATAAAAATAAAATCATGTTCATGTAATTGAATTTGAGGCATATAACTTGATGTCATGTTTTACCAATGTAAACATGCAATAACATGAATCAATAACATACAATAACTACCTGTGGGCTAAGTTATTATACTCAAATAGACTCATTAACTTAATGATGTGACTAACAAATTATATTCCTTTCTTAATTCCTGTGGTAATTAAGAAAATAATTTGTTATCGCATCCTAATTAATTATATTAGTGCAACAAAAATTCCTGTGGGATAAGATTCATTACATTAATATAATTAGTCACAATTAATGTCATCTAACCTTATGTGATCTTTGCAACTCAATATATAATTTTGATTAATCAAAGATGCTGTGGCTACTCCTCAATTAATCAAAATCATATTGATCACATGACATGAATTCCATTATATGCATATAGATTAACCAATTTAGCATGATTATTAGGTAGTGATCTTAATCAACGTAACATTTCCAAATCAAGATCTGAGTTAGTCAAATTGGCCAGGCCAGTGAAAGAGAAGTGGGGGTCCCCCGTTGCTTTCCTTAGGTCAGTCAACGGAACCAATTAAGTAACCACAATCTCTTTACCTTTCTAGACACCAACTGACCAATCAGACCTTGAAAGGATTTGCACTGTGATTTTCACACTACCACCAAATTCATGCATAGAATAAATCTAGTATGCAGAACAGGAGACAACATTTCAATTATCTATTTAATGAATTTTAAAATTATCATCTTAAGAAAAAATTTTGTTAATTAAAACACGTCCGGCCGTAGCTCATTATTCCCTTGGGCCAGTCTATGCAAAACACCGTAGGCATAGAGACTCAGGAGGCGTATTTTAATACAAAAATTTAAACTTAAGAAACAAATGATAAAAATAAATCATGTTACATGATTTAATAAAACATTAAACAGATAATAAATGCATTTAAAATTTAACCAATCCAGATTTTAAATCCCGTGAGAGAACGGAAAGACCATAAGCGAGAAAATCGAAAACCGAAAAGGTTTTCTCTCTTTTTAATATGTCACCGCATGTGGTTATGGAAGCCACGTTTCCGCTGCATTTCCTTTCTTTACTTTTCCTTTCTTTAATGCTACGTTTCTTTTCTCTTTAATACCAAAAGAAATCTGGGAAACCTTTAATGCCAGAAAGAAATCTTTAATAGAAAAGGAAGAGGCCACGTTTTGTTTCCATAAAAAATTGGAATCTGAGATAGGTTTAATTGATCTTAACTTGCATGATAAATATTGATACCGTATTTCCGCATATTTGATATCCTGATCAATATATTTAAATTAAGTCTTACATTTGGTATCAGAGCTTATAAACCTCTGCCTTATTTTGTAAGTGTTTCTATCAAAGTTTCTCTTTCAAGCAATTTATGCCGCGTGTTTTTCGTTTTCAATTTTTCGAATCTCAAGTTTTGATTTTTTGCTCAGTTCTGATTTTATTCATGAAATTGAGCAGAAACAATTAAACCTATCTCAGATTCCGATTTTTTGCGGAAACAAAACGTGGCCTCTTCCTTTCTATTAAAGATTTTTTGTATAAAGTCTTTTAAATATCTAGAAAATGATTGCTATTTTGCATTTTTTAAAATAAAATAATAATTTTTAAAGTTAAAATCATCATGTTGGCTAGAAATTTGTTCGGAAGAAACCAATTTAGGAAATAATTAATCCACTTTTTTATTGATTAATATTATTAAAAAAATATCACTCCTCATTAAAATAATATTTTTTTTACTTTTTATTCAAATAAATAATATGTTAAGGTACTAAATAATTCGTTCATAATTTTATATTTTAGTTTCTATCATATTTCTACTAAACTATGATATCCTCACGAACTGCATTCATCTAAGCCAAGAAATATGAACAAAATTTAAGCGCATCAAGTTCATGTGTGTTCCACAGGAAAAGAACTCTGTGGGCCTTTGAGAAGATGACAACGCTTTCCTCAGCCAGAAAACCTGCAACAAAAGTCTTGGACTGATGGTTCCGGCAGGGTTCGATGCTCTAATTAGTGGTCTGGAGAACAATACTAGAGATGAGTAGTTCAGAATGAATCCCCTTCCTCGTTATCAGTGAAGGTTCTTATACCTGTTCGAAGGTCCCTCTTACCCTTTGGGGATGATCGTTGAATCACATCGTCCACTAGGATCAGCGCTGTAAGTGGTAGGTGGGCGCCTAACCGCTAGACGTAACCGCCCGTACTCTTAGCGAATAGTGGGTTGGTGGGCCATGTGGCAGTTTTGGGCACTTGTTAGGTCGATGGGAACCATACTTGAGGTTGGTTCCTCTGCCAAAATTAGCGGCCAAGAGCATGCTGAGGCCGAGGCAAGGTTGGAACTAGAGAAGGATCCGAAACCGAGGCTAGGCTCGAGGTCAAGATTGAAGCTGAGATGTAGTTCAAGACCGAGGCTAGCTATCGAATCATTACTCAGCTCTGGGAACTGTGCAGATTGTTAATCCATCACCTGGGGACTTGATCAGCCACATCAGATGCCTCCCGCCCTTGAGATGGGTGGGCGTACAATCACCAGCGAAAGGGGTGTTATATCACTTGGTGGCTGATCTTCGTACGCCAACGGTTGTTGAGAGGGCATGTGTCCCCAAAGGCCATGCTTCTTTGATGAAGCATCATGTACTGCAATGCCACCACTTTGTCCGTTCTGACCGTTGAGATCAAGGGAGACTCTCTGTGGATACGGAGCTGCGAAAAGGTAGGTATCATCATTGTGGTGAGGTCACCGCCGTCCCATCATTGGTGGTGCCCTTCGCGTTCTGTGCACTGGGTGGTTGCCGAAACGATCTCCAGTGGTCAGCGAGCATGTGGCCAAATTGGAGAAGACGGGATGATTTGAAACGACGGGGCTATAAAAAGGGGGGTCATCCCTGACCTCGGCCTTTCACTTTTACTGCTTTTGCCCTTTCCTCTCAATCTAACCCTTGTCCGAGCGCTCGTTCATCTTCATCTACTTCTATTTCTTCTTCTCGAGCCCAGCTTTTAGCTTTCCGACCTTTCCAGGTTAGTTCACCTTGCTCGCCTTCATGGATTCTTCCCTTTCTTGCTCTATTTCTGACTCCGGGGGCTATTCTCCCGACCCTTCACAACCTTCCCCATCTATGACACTGAGTTGTTCCTCCTCTTCCGTTGATAGGGTTCCTTTAGAGCAGCGGCGAGTCACCGGATGATCTCCCATCGGGAGTGTCGCCAGGCCGCCGGCCAAGCCTCTATTGGGCGACGTCCGGCCATCGCAGGCCCATCCTCCGTCATGAGGGAGTCCCCTGAGGGGACTGCCTCCACCATGACCACCCAAGAGATAGTAAACCTTAGGGCCAAGTACAATCTCCCCACCAGCCTCCGCCTATTCCGCCCCGCTACTGAAGATAGGGTGACTTCCATCTGTCCCGGTAGAGTTGCCCTATACGAAACTTTCTTCAAGGCCGGCCTTCATCTACCCCTTCATCCTTTTATCCTTAACCTTTTAGATAGATACTCATTGGTACCGGCACAGTTAGTTCCGAATTCCATTCGGATTATCATAGGTTTCCTGGTGCTATGCCACCTCCATGGGATAGAGGCTAGGATCTCCCTCTTTCGATGCTTTTATACCCTTCGTAAATAATCGGGGTGGTGGTCCTTTGCCCTAGACCGACCAGGACCCTTAGACTATACCTTCCTACATCCATCAAGGGGTGCAAAGATAGATTTTTTTTTTGCTCATGTTGAGGGTGTGAGGGCAGTTTGGGGGACACTAAATACCGAGCCAAACAAGGATTCGTCGATACTCCCAAGAGACCAAGAGGTGCTCGGGAAGCTGATAACTACCAATATTCCCCAATGCAACCAACTCTTGGTTGAGGAGATCCTCCGGCTAGCAAGCCTCATCCCGAGTGGCGGTGAGCAGTCAGGCTTCCTTTCAGCCGGCTTTTCTTATATTCTCCCTTTCCTTTTTTTTTTACTAACTCCTTTCTGACTCGTGCAGGTATGCTACCGCCAGTTCAGGCCATAAGAAAAGTGGTAGCTAGGAAGAGAGCGGCCCAAGCATATGGGGCCCCTACTGAGAAAAAGGCCAAGGCTAAGGAGGCCCTGGAGAAAGAGGCCAAGGCTGAAAGAGCCAGAGAAAGGGTCGAAGAGGCCGAAGCATTGGGGAAGTGGCCATGGTCCTCGTCACCAACTCCATCCCGGCCCCCAACTCCCCTGGTGAGTAGGCCTTGGGTGGACCAGGATGCACCCATCGATCTTACCGACCTGCCCCCGGAGGGGGCAAGGGTGGAAGCTTTGCCGCCACCATAGTCAGTCGCGCCTGATGCGGGTCGACCAAACCAGTCACAGGGTTAGCCCCAGAAGCTGCCCCCCCAATGATAGAGCCGATGATTGAGGAGCTTCTGAGGGCGACAGTGTTGTCAGAAGAGGTGCCATTGGCCCCTGACCCGGCTCTAGAGAGGCTCTGATGCCTGCTAGGACTGCGGAGGAAGTCGAAGCTATCACTTCCTTCCGATCTATCCTTGAGCACCACAACCGTTGGGCCGAGAGGACAATGGCTCAGGTTTGCATGCCCGAGCTTCAGGGGGACCTTCAGAACCAAAGGTCCTCCATCTTCTTCTGTGAAGCCTTCGTGGCTCATTTTTGGGTAAGTGTTTTCCCCTCTATCACTATCCCTTAACTGAGTTTCCCTTATCACTTATTCCTGTGATTTGTTTATGCAGGCAGTGAACTCCTTTGTTGCTATCAAGAGTGTTCTATCCCAGGCCGAGGCCGCTCTCGACCATTCGCATGAAGAAGTTGGTTGAGCTCTGACTAAGGCAGAGGAGGCCGAGAAGGCATTAGAAGTGGCCCGGGCTGAGAGGGCCAAGGAACAAGCCAGGGCCTAGAGAGCCTTGGAGGTAGCCCAAGCGGAGAGTCTGGCCTGAGCGGAAAGGGCAAAAAAGGTGCTCGAGGAGGCCCAATGCCAAGTGGCCTTTGAGCTCAATAACACTCGGGCAGCCAAAGAAGGACAGAAGAAGGCAGAGTTGGAGCTATTTTTATGTAGGAACCGATTGCACTCCGCCAACATCGAAATAAAAGCGACCGAGGAGAGGGCAGAAAATGCTGAGGAAATCGCCCGCCGCTCCGATGCTCAAATTGCTGAGATGAGAGCGGCTATGACAGCTGCCGAAGAGAAGGCCGTTGTGGCGGAAAAGAAGGCCGCCGAGGCCATAGAGATCTTTCGGAAGTCCGCTGACTTCGGCGAGGAGCTGGCTAAGGCTTTTCCGCCTTTGCTTACAACACAGGCTTCCAGGATTGTAAAGTCAAAGTAGGAAGAGTCTACGATCTTGAAGGGCTTGACGACCTGGAGCCAAATGAAGTAATGGAGGAAACACCAGTGGCACATCCTTCCTCCAACAATGAACCAGCATCGGCCGGGCCGTGAATCTCTTTTTGCTTTTTAATTTTTCCTTGTACTGAAGTTCAACTAGAGTCGGTGTTGGCCCAAATGGCAACCCAAGAGGGAGGGGTGAATTGGGTTCTTTAAAAAATTTAACACTTAAAACTTAAAACCTATCTCACAAGGATTAAGTGAACTTGTGAAGTGAAGCAATAATATAAAGCACAATAAGAGAGAGATAGAGACAATCACTACAAACACAAGATATTTATAGTGTTCGGTGTATCCCACACCTACGTCCATTCCCAAGCAACTCTTGGGTCCACACTATAATCCAATGATTACAGTTGAGTTGTTTTACAAGCTCACAACTCTAACTTATTATTTTACATGGGGTCACAACGAACCCAGCCAGTTTTCACGGGTTTACCAGTACAAAACCCAACCCTAAGCTAAACTAGCTTATTCCCGAGGTAAACTACATCAACCAATTCAATCCCCCTTATTGAATTAGTACACAGCAAATCAGGCTAATGTTTACAATAATGGAAAGCTCCTTAAATTGAGCAAATAAATAATGTAAATAAACAAGGGTAAGAAAAGCCTGATTGAAGCCAAGTGGATTTGAGCTTTTCTTCTTTTCTTCTTTTCCTCATCTCTTTTGAATGGTTGAATCAAGCTTCAGCTCTGATTCTTAACCGAAATCTATTGGAGAGAACTTTGAGAAAATAGGGCTTTTGCTCTTCTTCTCTTCTCTTTTGAGAATCCTCCAAATTTGAACTTTTAGGGCTTATGATTTCTCTTGAATCTCTCTTTGAAAGATAGATGTGAACTCAGATTTTTCCTTTAAATATCTCTCGATTTTTCATTATTTTTTCTCTATTTCTATTCTACTTTTCAAACGGACGAAAGACTCTTTATATAGTCTTAATCTGAGATTAGGTAAGAAAATAGCCGTTACAAAGTATCTTAGATGATTATCCATGCAAGAAAATAGATCCGTTGAGAGTTAGGTGGAAAAATATATCCGTTAGAGCTGATATGGCACTTTTGAAAATTATCCTTGACAGGTTGGAGTCGGCTCCAACTTTTCATGTGTCGGCTCCAGATTGTATTTCCATAAATAGCAAAAATTAATTCGACGTGGAGTTGGCTCTGACTTTGCAAAGTGTCGACTCCCCGCTGACTGGAGTCGGCTCCCGATTTTTGATGTGTCGGCTCCAAGATTTGCTACAAAAGCATAGTCTCTGTAACTCAGGTTAGACTTGGCTCCGAAACTCTAGGTGCGACTCTGAACCATGCCGAAAATATAGAAAGTTCTGATACGCTCTGGAGTCGGCTCGAGACTGTTAGGTGTCGGCTCCAAGTTCTGAACTTAGATAATTCCATTAAAATTTAATTCAAAACTGATTTCTAAGTACCATTTGGGTAAATAACTGATCTTAATTCCTGAAATACTTATCAAATCTATTAGAAACACAAGGAATATACTCATGGCTTTTGTTAATCATCAAAATCAATAATTTGGTAAATAATTTCTTAATAATTTTTTCAACAATCTCCTCCTTTTTGATGATGATAAAAACATTGGGTATATGCATAATCAATTAATGCATAATGGATAAAATATTTTAAAATTAAGGTTAAGCTCCCCCTTAATGAGATAGCTCCCTCTATGTGTGTGCATATGTTGAGTTCATTGAAATGGTATGCATATCTTAATGCCATTTGTTATTAATTGTCATTTAACATGCATATTCAAGTAAGTGCCATTCTTATAGCTTAATATCCTTTCTCCCCTTTGCATGCATACACATATATTATCTTTTCTCCCATAGCATTGATGCATATAAATATATGAAATTAATGCATAATGCATATACGTAAACAACCTTTCTCTCCCTTTTTTGTAATCAACAAAAAGTTTTAGAAGGTGCATTAAGGCTTAAATTAACATCAACCAAAAGAGTTTGAATAATTTAAACATCAAAATCAAAGGTTAACTCAAAATTCAAGCTTAATATCAAAATTCAAGTATGATATTCATTCAATACTGAAACATTACAACAAAATGTTCATTTCACTTAAACTTCATTGCATCATTCAAAATGCAGACAACATCAAATTACATCATAAAGCAAACTAAATATCAAAATCTAAGAAGTTTCATAAGCTCTTCTAAGATCTTTCCCATGCCCTCACTTTGTATCTTTATAAAATTTTAGTCTTCTATCAATAAAAGCAGATGCAACAGTAATTTTTTCTTATAACTCTGCATTGCACTTTGAATTTATATCAGAATCTCCTCCAATGTCCTTGATCTTCTCAAAGATTTGTATTAAATCACATTTCAAGGCCTCAGAAGAAGTTCCAAAGGATGATTCAATTCTGCTTACTTTATCTTCCAAGGAGTAATACATCTCCCTTAAGCTTAAAAGTCTACTATCAAGTTCAATCTTCATTTCTTCTTTATGACAAGCAAGGAGTTATTTTAACTGTACCAACTGAGCATCAGAAAATCCAGAAGTAGAAATAGATGCAGATACAGGTGGAGGTGGTGATGGTCTACTGGGCTCAGGTGAAGGATGCCTCACAGATGGGCCAGCCTCTGATGGTGCAGCAGCTCCAATATCAGCTGCCCTATCCTCTAGGTGTCCTTTCCTTTCCCAATGCCATCCACCTTCATGAACCCCATCTGATGCATAGTAGCTAAACTATAATAGTTAGTGTGCCTTAAGTTTTTCATGGGTTCGCTGTCTGAAATAACTACACCCTGGTTCTGAAATGCTAAAGTCAAAACCATGCCGTAAGGCAAAGTAGATCTCTTTTTATTTTCAGCTTCAGCCATATACCATATCATCATGCTAGCTAAATTGATTGGCTAACCTGTCAGAACACTGTCCATGATAACAATGTCTCGCTCCGAGACATACTCAAATCTGCCGGTCTTTGGGAATAAAATCCGACAACAAATATTATGCAATAATCTTAGCTCTAGGGGCAACTGGTTTACCCTAACCTCTTCAAATTATGTAACATCCCTTCCTAGCATTCTTGATAATGCTCTTGATCTATCACTATGGGAATTTGCAATTAGTCCAATAATAGGAATTTCTAAAAGGTTTCCAAGAATCCCAGAAGTCCATGTACTCTCTTTCCTTTAACAAAAACTCACTATACCTCCATCTCCTCTCGAAAGATTGAAATAAAACTCTTTAACCAAAGTGGGGTAAGTAGGAACTTCAAGAAAGAAAACCTTCTACCATTCTAATTCCTTTAACTGCCACCCAATGGAAAAGCCCTCTTCCTCAAAGAAATGAAAATCGACCTTTCTGCCCATAGTGATCACTCGGCCAGCAAGGGTATCGATTTAAGGTGAGGAAGGATTTGGAACGGCGCTTAGTGTGGATGCAGATGAAGAGGAGGATGAGCTTGGTGAAGGCTGTCGTGCTGGACGCCTCACGATTCTTTTCCCGTCGTCACCGCTCCACCAAACAAGGATCCCCTCTGTTTGGGTGCCATTAAGTGCTAGGAAATTATTAATTTGAGAAATCTTGGATTTTGGGAAGAGTTGGGAAGAGTTTGGAAGGTTAGGAGTCGATTAGAATAGGAAAGGTGTCAACTCTGCCCTAAATAAATCAACCTGGGACCACTTGGAGTCGACTCCCGCAAAGCGAGGTATCAGCTCTAGGTTGCTAACACAGTCAGTGCCCAAAGTGGAGTCGACTTTGGAAAGGTAGGTGTCGGCTCCAAAGTCTCAGACAAAACTGGAGTCGACTCCGATACCAGAGGAGTTAGCTCCAAGATAATTTCAGTAAAAAAAAAGAGTTTCAAAGAATCTGAAACTTATCTAGAAAGTCTTCAAATTTTGGATAAATCAACTTTGGAATGTGATGAATCAAGGGGTTCAAATATCTTGATAACTTTTCCTTAATATCATAAGAAAATTAGGAAAAATGATTGACTTCTAGATAATCATTCCTAGGAGATTTAAAACTCATTCCAATGGATCACAAACTTCTAATTCTCCTCTAAGATAACAAAATCTTTCTTCACTTAGGAGTTTTGTAAAAATGTCAGCTAATTGTTCATCAGTACAACATAATCAAGATAAATATCATTATTAGCTACATGTTCTCTAATAAAATGATATCTAATTTCAATGTGTTTAGTTCTTGAATGTTGGTTTGAATTTTTAGTCAAGTTTATTGCACTCGTGTTATCACATCTAATTTGTGTTTTATCAAGTGTTATACCATAATCTTCAAGTTGTCGCTTAATCCAAAGGATTTGAGCATAGCAACTTCCAGCTGCAACATATTCAGCTTTAGCAGTTGATAATGCAACTGAATTTGCTTTTTGCTAAACCAAGAGATTAAGTTACTTCCTATAAATTGGCATGCATCACTTGTACTTTTTCTATCCAATTTACAACCAGCATAATCAGAATCAATATATGCAAGCAAATTTAATGTTGAGTCTCTAGAATATCATAATCCTACATTTTTAGTTCCATTTAGATATCAAAGTATTCTTTTTACTATAATTAAGTGAGATTCTTTAGGTTCAGATTGATATCGTGCATATAGACATACTGCAAACACATATCTGATTTACTAGTTGTTAAGTAAAGTAGTGAACCGATCATACCTCTGTAATATTTTTGATCAACAGGCTTACCATCTTCATCTTTATCTAACTTGCATGAAGGACTCATTGGTGTTCCGAGAGGTTTGACTTGTTCCATACCAAACTTCTTGTTGAGAAATTATTGAAACATAATTGCCCCAACTTTATTGATTTTGATGATTTCCAAAAGCCATGAGTACCTTAAAGAATACAATGTGTTTATTTATCAAAAACCTTGAGCTTATTCAAATTGAAAGGAATGAACTATCAATGGTTATATCAAATGAGTTTTGAATCTATTAGAAAAAGGAGTTTCAAGTTCTATGCTTAAAAGATTTCAAAAAGGAATTTTTATACATTATAATTCAATCGATGAATTCTTGAAACATGTCTTGAATCCATGCTAAATGTCATATTTAATGTATTCAAGTCAAATTTATATTTTAAATTTAATTGGGACAAGTTTTAAAGTCAATCAGAATATTTTTCTGATTTTTGTATCGGTCCCGAGCCGACTCAAGGGTTTTCGAGTCGACTCCCCAATGACTGATTTTCTCGAGTCGACCCTTGGTTTTCAAGAGTCGACCCCTGACTCCTTGCGAGCCGACTCCTGTCTGTGCGAGCCGACTCCGCTCAAACAACAGAACCCATGTTTTTTGAGCACTTCTCGAGTCGACTCCCCATTTTCCTCGAGTCGACTCCCGACTTTCAGGAGCCGACACTTTAGTTTTCGCGAGTCGACCCTTCAATGCTTAAAATGTTTCTATTTTTAGTAATCGACTTCGAGCCGACTCCCTCAGAGCTCGAGTCGACTCCGCGAAATCTGGGCGCGATTTTTAACGATGACACATCAGCCCCAACGGTAAGATTTTTGAATAACGGCTATTTTTCTTGTCTCTAACGGATATATTTTTGCAGATTCTATAAATAGAGGAGCTCTTTTCAATCAAAAAATCGAGAAAATCAAAGAGAGAAAAGAATATCTTTTGAAAAGAGGAAAAACAGAGCATATTGAAAAATCATCTAGCTCAAAGGAGAGAGATTCAAAAGGAGTGAAATCCAAGTGAAAGTTTCGTCTGCTCCTTCTTATCAATCCACAAGAGCCAAAAGAAAATCCACAAGCATTTCAAAGGTCAAATCGGAGGATTTTCAAAAGAGGAAAAAGCTTCATCTCAACTCCAAAACTTCAACGGTCAAGAATCTGCTGAGGCGTGATTCAACTTCAAGAGGAGTTAAAGAGAAGAAGGAAGAAAGCCCAAGCCTCTACCATCTGCAATACAATCAGGCTTTTCTAACCTTATTTATTTTGTACTTCATTTGTATATTTGCTCAAGGGGAGCATTTCATTGTTCAAACACTATCATTTATTGTTTGCTGATTCAATCAGTGGATTGAATCAGTGGAGGTTGGTATACCTCGTTACAAGCCGGAGTGCTTGTGTTGGGTTGTTGTGAGCCCGTGAAAAACAACGTGTAGGGTTTTGTGCTGGTAAGCCCGAGTTAAAACCAGCTGGGTTCGTTGTGCACCCGGTAAAACAACAAGTTTGAGTTGTGAGCTTGGAAAACAACTCGGCTGTAATCTAGAGAGATTATAGTGTGGACCCAAGTGAATCTTGGGAGTGGACGTAGGTGTTGTTGCACCGAACCACTATAAAATTATCTTGTGTTTGCCGTGCCATTTTCTCTTCTCTATCTCTTTATATTTGCTTGTGCATTGCTTTTAGTTAGCCTCTCACTTGCACATCTTGCTAACTAATCAATTAAAGTTAAAAAGTCTTAAATTTTTAAGAACCCAATTCACCCCCCCCCCTCTTGGGTTGCCATCTGGGCCAACAATTGGTATCAGAGCAAGTGCTCATTTAGAATTTGATCTCACGATCAAGGGCTAAAGATCCATATGGCAACACAAATTGGTTCAAGTTTTGCTGAAGGTCATTCTACGAATCGACCTCCTTTATTTAATGGAACCAACTATTCATATTGGAAAGCTAGAATGAGAATATTCATTCAAGCTTCGGACTATGAATTGTGGGGAGTAATAATAATGGACCTAGTACACCCACACACCTTATTGATGGCACTATTGTTCCTAAACCCGAAAGGGATTGGAATGATAATGATAGGAGAATGGCACAACTAAATGCTAAGGCCATTAATATTTTATATTGTTCCTTAGACTCAAATGAATTCAACCGAATCTCAACTTGTAATTCCGCAAAAGAAATTTGGGATAGGTTGGAATTACTCATGAAGGAACAAACCAAGTAAAAGAATCAAAGATAAATATTTTGGTTCACAAATATGAATTGTTTACAATGGAACAAACTGAAACCATCACATGCATGTTCACTAGATTCACTGATATTGTGAATGGTTTAAAAGTCTTGGTAGAACTTATTCTAATGCTGATCTTGTGCGCAAAATTCTTAGGTCACTACCAAGATCGTGGGAAGCAAAAGTCACTGCTATCCAAGAAGCAAAGGACCTCAATGCATTACCCTTAGAGGAGCTTCTAGGATCCTTAATGACCCACGAGTTAACAATGAAGCAGCATGTTGAGGAGGAAACAAAAAGAAGGGAAACACTTGCCCTCAAGACTGCAGAAATGGAAGAGAGCAGCAGTGAAAGTAATGATGAAGATGATGAGGAAACTGCTCTCTTGGCCAAAAAATTCAGAAAGTTTATGAGAAAAAGGCCTTCCATAAAAAGAAATTTGGAGCAAGATTTGAAGGAGAAAAGGATAAGAAAAGACAAGGAGAAAGAAAAAGAAAAGAGCCCTTAGTATGTTATGAGTGCAAAAAGCCAGGGCACTTTAAGTATGATCCTTTGCTGAAAAAGGCCTACAAGAAAAAGAAGAAAGCTTACATGGCAACATGGTCTGATGAATCTTCCTCGTCGAAGAAGATGAGCAAAAGGAAGTTGCCAATATCTGTTTCATGGCCAACGACGACGACAACGACAATGAGGTAAGTTCTGAAAAACTCAAATGATGACTTTACATTTGATGAAATGTTTGAGGCTTTCAATGAACTTATGATTGATT
>UESW01001560.1:334549-420711 GCA_900491605.1 Calamus simplicifolius | reverse complement strand
GTTTCAGAGCTTGGAGTCGACACCTAGAAAATCTGGAGCCGACCCCATGGCCAATTCAATTTTAATCTGATTTTTGATACGATCCGGAGTCGACACCTAGAGTTTCGGAGCCGACACCTAGAGTTTCGGAGTCGACACTTACAGTGTCTGGAGCCGACTCCGATGCGGGGACAGAACGCTTATTTTTTGAGCATCCTGGAGCCGACACCTACAGTATTCGGGAGCCGACACCTGACGATGGCGAGCCGACACTTACTTTTTCGGAGCCGACTCCTCAACGAACTCGAAATTTCTATTTTTGGTAAAACGATCTGGAGCCGACACCTGAAAAGTTGGAGCCGACTCCAACCTGACTGGGACGAAAATTTAAAATGCCAGATCAGCTCTAACGGTAATATTTCCTTTTTACCTAATTTCTAACGGATATATTTTGTTTCCAGGTACACTCCAACGGCTAGTTTCATCCCAAAAATGGATTGAAGAAAATCTATAAAAAGGGGAAAAACACCCGTTTGAAAAAGAGAGAAAAAGAGACGGAAAAGAGAAAATTTCAAATCAAAAATCCGAGAAACCCTGAGCCTGAAATCCAAGAGAAAAGCATTCAAACTCAAATCCTTCCACTCCAAAAAGCTCAAAGAGGAATCCAAGGCGCCCAAATCAAAAATCGGTGGATTTCCCAAATTGAAGTAAAAGCTCTGTTTCTTCCATTTCCAATCTTCTCAACTGCAACGACTGTGAGGGATTAAAGCTGAGGCTTGATTCATCATTCCAAAGGGAGAAGAGGAAAAGAAGAAAAGAAGAAAAGCTCAAAGCCAAACAACTTCAAATCAGGCTTTTCTAAACTTGTTTACTTATTTTTGAATATTTGCTCATTGAGGAGCTGTGTATCTTTGAAAAACTATATTCTTTTTGTTTGTGCCTAGTTCAATCAAAGGGATTGAACTAGTGGAGGTTGTATACCTCGGGTCAAGCTAGATTAGCTTGAGTTTAGGGTTGTGTGCTGGTGAGCCCGAAAAACCGGCTGGGTTCGTTGTGATCCCGGGTAAAACAACAAGTTTGGGTTGTGAGCTTGTAAAACAACTCGGCTGTAATCGAGGAGATTATAGTGTGGACCCAAGTGGATCTTGGGAGTGGACGTAGGTGTTGGATACACCGAACCACTATAAAATCTTTGTGTTTGCCGTGCTTCTATTGTCTCTATCTCTATCTCTATCTCATTGATTGTGCTTTATATTTGCATTGCATTTACTTTCATTCATCTTAAGCAAACAATTTTTTTTAGAGGTTAAATTTTTTAAAGAACCCAATTCACCCCCCCTCTTGGGTTGTCATCTGGGCCAACAATTGGTATCAGAGCAAGTGCTCATTAGATTTTGATCACACGATCAAGAGCTAAAGATCCAAATGGCAGCTCATGTTGGATCATTTGCCGAAGGTCATTCTACGAATAGACCTCCCCTATTTAATGGTTCCAACTATTCATATTGGAAAGCAAGAATGAGGATATTCATTCAAGCTTCTGATTATGAATTGTGGGGTGTTATAATTAATGGACCTAGTACACCCACACACATTGTTGATGGCACTATTGTTCCTAAACCCGAAAGGGATTGGAATGATAATGATAGGAAAATGGCACAGCTCAATGCTAAGGCCATGAATGTCTTGTATTGCTCTTTAGATGCTAATGAATTTAATAGAATCTCTACATGTAATTCCGCAAAGGAGATTTGGGATAGATTAGAGGTTACCCATGAGGGTACCAATCAAGTTAAAGAATCTAAGATCAATATTCTAGTGCACAAATATGAATTATTTAGCATGGAACAAACTGAAACTATAGCATGCATGTACACTAGATTTACTGATATTGTAAATGGTTTGAAAAGTTTAGGCAAAACATATTCTAACTCTGAACTTGTTCGTAAAATTCTCAGGTCACTTCCAAGAACGTGGGAAGCGAAGGTGACAGCAATCCAAGAAGCAAAGGACCTCAATACCTTACCCTTAGAGGAGCTTCTAGGATCCCTAATGACCCATGAATTGACCATGAAGCAGCACATAGAAGAGGATGTGAAAAAGAAAAAGACCATAGCTCTTAAGGCTGCTGAAAGTGAGGAGAGCTGTAGTGAAAATGATGATGATGATGATACAGCTCTTCTAGCAAGAAAATTCAAAAAATTCATGAGGAGAAAGAAACCCTTCCACAAAAAGAAATTTGGAGCTAAGATGGAAGGAGAAAAAGAAAAAGATAAGGACAAGGACAAAGAGAAAGAGCCCTTGATTTGCTATGAATGTAAGAAACCGGGGCATTATAGATATGATTGTCCTCAACTGAAAAAGACTTTTAAGAAGAAGAAGAAAGCCTATGTTGCAACCTGGAGTGATAGTGATGAATCTTCTTCAGAGGAAGATCAAAAGGAAGTTGCAAACATTTGCTTTATGGCAAACGACGACAGTGAGGTAAGTTCCGAAAATCCTTGTGATGACTTTGCTTTTGATGAATTGTTTGATGCTTTTAATGAACTTGTTGGTGATTTCAAAGTTTTGAAAAAGAAATATAAGTTTTTGAAAAAAAAATTTAACTTTCATTAAAGAAAAAGAAAATCTTAATAATGAAACTAAAGTGCTGAAATCTGAAAATGAAAATCTGTCAAAAGAAAAAGAATCAATTTCCAATGAAAATGATAAACTAAAGAAGGAAGTTGATAAATATAAAAATATTGTTGATAAATTCACTTATAGTTCTGAAAAACTTAATTTATTGTTAAGTAATCAAAGAGCTGTATATGATAAGGCTGGTTTAGGTTATAGACCTAACTTAAAGCAAAAATTTGTCAAAAACTTTTTTAGAAAGGAACAAAACAATGATAATGTTACATGTCATTACTGTAACAAGAAGGGACACAAAGTTTTTGAATGCAATTTTAAGAAAATTGACAAGAAGTTAAATAATAAAGGAAAGAAGATATGGGTTCCCAAAGGAACAGTCTTTTATGCTACTAACCATGAAGGACCCAAGAAGGCTTGGGTACCTAAATATAAGACTTAATTATTTTTGCAGGAGTGTCTTGCGGCCAAAAGATCAAAGCGAAAGTGGTATCTCGATAGCGGCTGCTCAAGGCACATGACGGGTGACAAGGATCAATTCATCACCCTTGAAAGCAAAAGAGGAGGAGTAGTTACATTTGGTGATAATGGCAAAGGCCAAATCTTGGGGTTTGGTAACATTCAAATAACTCCCTCCACATATATTGAAAATGTCTTATATGTTAATGGTTTGAAACACAATTTAATTAGCATTAGTCAATTATGTGATAAAGGTTTTAAAGTATCATTTGAATCTTCTATATGCACAGTTTCTAATCCCATTGATAATAGCATTGTTTTTATTGGAAATAGAAATGGCAATGTATACTTGATTGATTTAGACAATTTGTCTACTAGTAATCATTGCTTAGTTGCTAATAATGCTAATATGAATGAGATTGGTTGGTTGTGGCATCGTAGATTAGGTCATGCAAGCACACACCTTATTTCAAAATTAATTAGAATGGATTTAGTAAAAGGACTTCCACAACTAGATTTTGAAAATAATAAAATTTGTGATGCATGTCAATTTGGAAAACAAACTAGAAATTCTTTCAAAACTAAAAATATTGTTTCCACTTCTAGGCCTCTTGAACTACTTCACATGGATCTTTTTGGACCTACTAGAACCACAAGTCTAGGAGGAAAGAAATATGGTCTTGTGATTGTAGATGATTATTCTAGATACACTTGGGTATTGTTTTTAGCTCATAAGGATGAGACCTTTCCATTATTTCTGAAATTCTTCAAGAAGGTCACAAATGAGAAAAACAACACCATAGTGTCTCTAAGAAGTGATCATGGCACTGAATTTGAAAATCATTTATTTGAAAACTTTTGCATAGAAAATGGCATTCATCATAATTTTTCTGCACCTAGAACACCGCAACAAAATGGAGTAGTTGAAAGGAAAAATAGAACCTTAGAAGACATGGCCCGTACCATGCTATGTGAAAGCAACCTACCAAAATACTTTTGGGCGGAAGCTATAAACACGGCATGCTACATTCTTAATAGAGCTCTAATTAGGCCAATCATTAAGAAAACACCTTATGAACTATGGAATAATAGAAAACCAAACATAAGTTATTTTCATGCATTTGGTTGTAAGTGTTTCATTCATAATAATGGCAAAGATAATCTAGGAAAATTTGATGCAAAATCTGATGAAGGCATTTTCTTAGGATATTCAACATCTAGTAAAGCCTATAGAGTATTTAACAAGAGAAACTTAATTGTAGAAGAATCTATTCATGTAATTTTTGATGAATCTTTAGCATCAAGTTCTGAAAAGATTGATGATGAGGAAGATACAAACATTCTAGAAAGAGATATTGAAAAATTGAATATAGATGTATCTTCAGATCATGAACAAGAAGCTAAAGATAATGATTCTCCTAGTGTTGATGTTGTTGATGCAAATCATAATGATATAGATCTACCTAGAGATTGGAGATATGCCTATGGTCATCCAAGAGAATTAATTATAGGTGATCCATCTCAAGGAGTAAGAACTAGATCATCAATGAGAAACATCAATAATCATCTTGCATTTGTATCTCAAATTGAACCTAAAACTATTGAAGAAGCAGAAAAAGATAATAATTGGATGTTAGCTATGCAAGAAGAATTAAATCAATTTACTAGGAATAATGTTTGGACTCTTGTAGATAGACCTAAAGATCATTCTGTTATAGGATCAAAATGGGTATTTAGAAATAAATTAGACGAAAATGGCATAGTAATTAGAAACAAAGCTAGATTAGTTGCAAAAGGATATAATCAAGAAGAAGGAATTGATTTTGATGAAACTTTTGCACCTGTAGCTAGACTTGAAGCAATTAGATTATTACTTGCATTTGCATGTCATATGCATATCAATTTATTTCAAATGGATGTTAAAAGTGCATTTTTAAATGGATTTATAAATGAGGAAGTGTTTGTTGAACAACCACCTGGTTTTGAAGATCATGAATTTCCAAATCATGTTTTTAAATTACACAAAGCACTATATGGTTTGAAACAGGCACCTAGAGCTTGGTATGAAAGATTAAGTAAATTTTTAATTGAAAATGATTTTGTAAGAGGAAATGTTGATAAAACATTATTTTTGAAAAGAAAAGATAAAGATTTATTAGTAGTACAAATATATGTCGATGATATTGTATTCGGTGCTACTAACAACTTGTTATGTCAAGAATTTGCTAAGTTGATGCAGGGTGAGTTTGAAATGAGTATGATGGGAGAACTCAACTTCTTCCTAGGACTTCAAATCAAACAAAGCAAAGAAGGAATTTTCATCAATCAAGCCAAATACACAAAAGAACTGCTCAAGAAGTTTGGAATGGAGTCAATCAAGCCACTTGGAACTCCTATGAGTCCTTCGTGCAAATTGGACAAAGATGAAGATGGTAAGAAAGTAGATCAAAAACATTATAGAGGTATGATTGGATCTCTTCTTTACTTAACAGCTAGTAGACCAGATATTATGTTTGCAGTATGTTTATGTGCTAGATTTCAATCTGAACCTAAAGAATCTCACTTAATTGCTGTAAAAAGAATTTTAAGATATTTAAGTGGAACTAAAAATGTAGGTTTATGGTACTCTAGAGACTCAACTTTAAATTTAATTGCATATTCTGATTCTGACTATGCTGGATGTAAATTAGATAGAAAAAGCACAAGTGGTGCATGTCAGTTCTTAGGATGTAACTTAATCTCTTGGTTTAGCAAAAAGCAAAATTCGGTTGCATTATCTACTGCTGAAGCAGAGTATGTTGCAGCTGGAAGTTGCTGTGCTCAAATCCTTTGGATTAAGAGGCAACTTGAAGATTATGGCATAACCCTTGATAAAACACCAATTAGATGTGATAACACGAGTGCAATAAATTTGACTAAAAATCCAATTCAACATTCAAGAACAAAACACATTGAAATTAGATATCATTTCATAAGAGAACATGTAGCTAATAATGAAATCTGTCTTGAATATGTTAATACAGAGGAACAATTAGCTGACATATTTACAAAACCCTTGAATGAAGAGAGATTTTGTTATCTTAGAGGTGAATTAGGAATATGTGACCCTTTAGAGTGATTTTGAAACCCTAAGGAATGAGAATCTAGATTTCTATAAATTTCTTGAAAATCCTCTCACAATTTTAAGGACAAATTATCTAGTCATTTGAGCTATTTGATCCTTGATATTTCAAAGATTTTTTGAAATTTTTATTGAACTCTTTTTGACAAGTTTCAGTCATTTGAATCTCAATTATTTTTTTCTGAAACTGTCTTTGGAGTCGACACCTCAGAATGAGGAGTCGACACCTCTGACTGTGTCGCTCTCGGTCCTTGACCTTGGAGCCGACACCCGTATAAGTGGAGCCGACTCCAGTTCGAGCGCTGACTGTGTTAGCGATTTGGAGTCGACACCCGACTTTGCGGGAGTCGACACCTGGGATTCCAAAATTGATTTATTAGGGCAGAGTCGACACCTCATCATTTCATAACTTCTCAAATCCTAACCAAACTCCTCCAAAATTCTTCCAAAACTTCCCACCTCTAATTCCATCCAAATCGAAACTTCCCAAAGATCTAATGGCACCCAAAAGGAGGGAATCAGTGATTGGAGCGCCGGTGACCACGGGAAAATGGTCCGCGTCGTCCCGCTCGTGAGCCGACTCCAAGCAGTGATTCGTCCACGGATTCAGACAACCCCAACACCTCTTCCACTCAGGTAGATACCTTAGCCGGGAGGGTTATCACAATGGGGAGAAAGATTGATTTTGACCTATTTGAAACCGAGGGTTTCTCAATCGGTAGGCAATTAAAGGAAATGGGCTGGGATAAGCTCTGCTCTCTGATGTTCCCACTTATCCAGCCTTAGTAAAAGAATTTTATTTTAATTTGGCTAGAGGTGATGGCGGTTTAGTTAGCTCAGTAAGAAATAAGAGGATTCACCTTACCTTTCAAAAGCTTGGAAACCTCTTAGCATCCCAATTACCGGTTTAGCAGCTGACATGCACAGTGATAGGTCAGCGGCTCTTTCAAGGATGTTAGGAAGGGAAGTGACAGAGTTTGAGGAGATTAGAGCTAATCAATTACCTTGGAATTGAGATTATTACACAACATTTGCAGTAGAATTTGTTTCCGAAGACCGGTCGGTTTGAGTATGTCTCGGAGCGAGACATTGTTGTTATGGATAGTGTTTTGACTGGACAGCCAATCAACCTTGCAGCTATGATGATATTTTATATGGCGGAAGCTGGAGGGAAGAGAAGATCATCCCTACCGTATGGCATGGTGCTTACTATGGTTTTCAGGAGCCAAGGGGTTGTAATTCAAGAGAATGAACCATCTAAGAACCTGAGGCACACCGACTACTATAGTTTGGCAACATTGCATCGGATGGGTTTTGCTAAAGTGAATGGACAGTGGGATAGGAAAGGACACCTTGGTGAGAGAGCCCCTGTGCCGAGAGTTTCTGAGCCTTGCGAGGCTGGACCATCAGTTAGGGTTCCTTCTCCACAGCCTAGGAGTCCCATTCCTGCTCCTGCACCTGCACATGTTAATGATCAACCATCCACTTCTTCAGCTGGATTCTCAGACCTTCAAATGGAGCAATTAAAAAGTTTGTTTGCTGCTCAGAAGGATGAGTTTGACAGTCAGTTCATGAATATAAAAGAATCACTTTATTCACTTGATGATCGGATTGCAAAGATTGAATCAACTCTCAACTCCTCTGCAGAATCTTTAAGTGGTGATTTGAAGAATATCTTTGAAGAACTTAAAGAGATTTGTGGAGATAGTGAAACTTATTCAAGGTGCAACGCCGAGCTTCAAGATAAAATCTAACAGCTTGCACATTTGTTGATGAGAGACTTAAAGACTATGTTAAGCTTCAATGTGATGGAATGAAAAATATTGTAGATCATTTAACAAGAATAGTGAGGAAGAACTTTTGATGTAATGAATGTTTAATTTTGATGAAATGTAGTTTACATTTTGATGTAATGAAGTTTATGTGTTGATGTAATGAAGGCTATATTTTGATGAATGAGTATTTTTTATGTAATACTTGACTTTTGTTGAAATGAAATTATCTTTTGATGCAATGAAAATTATCTTTTGATGCAATATGAAATATTCTTTACCTTTTTGTTGATTACAAAAAAGGGGGAGAGAATTATGGTTGTATATGCATTAAGAGGGAGAAAGTTATATTGTTAATTGCATTAAAGGGGGAGAAAGTTATGTTGCATTAATTGTTTAATATGAAAAATCAAGTTATTTAATTGATTAATATGAAAACATTAATGAAGTTAATTGATTAATATGATATTGAGTTATTTAATTGATGTGGATTAATAATCAAATTGATTTGACTATGCATAAAGAAATCTTAAGTACCAAATATGTAAAGTAAGAGGAAGAATAATTTGAACTTCATAGGGGGAGCTACCTTATTCAGGGGGAGCTTACTCGTGAAGATCACTTCCTTGATAATTTTTTAATTTAAGAATTCTATGCATATACTCAATGTTTTTATAATCATCAAAAAGGGGGAGATTGTTGATCCATTTATTGATTTTGATGATTAATAAAGGAATTGAGTATATTTATTTGATTACTAATGGATTTTATAAGTGTTTCAGGACTTAAATTTATTTGATCAATTTAAAGGAATTAAGAAATGAATTTTGAATCAAATACAAATCAGAGATTTCAAAGTTTCAGAGCTTGGAGTCGACACCTAGAAAATCTGGAGCCGACCCCATGGCCAATTCAATTTTAATCTGATTTTTGATACGATCCGGAGTCGACACCTAGAGTTTCGGAGTCGACACTTACAGTGTCTGGAGCCGACTCCGATGCGGGGACAGAACGCTTATTTTTTGAGCATCCTGGAGCCGACACCTACAGTTTTCGGGAGCCGACACCTGACGATGGCGAGCCGACACTTACTTTTTCGGAGCCGACTCCTCAACGAACTCGGAAATTTCTATTTTTGGTAAAACGATCTGGAGCCGACACCTGAAAAGTTGGAGCCGACTCCAACCTGACTGGGACGAAAATTTAAAATGCCAGATCAGCTCTAACGGTAATATTTCCTTTTTACCTAATTTCTAACGGATATATTTTGTTTCCAGGTACACTCCAACGGCTAGTTTCATCCCAAAAATGGATTGAAGAAAATCTATAAAAAGGGGAAAAACACCCGTTTGAAAAGAGAGAAAAAGAGAAAAAAGAGAAAATTTCAAATCAAAAATCCGAGAAACCCTGAGCCTGAAATCCAAGAGAAAAACCTTCAAACTCAAATCCTTCCACTCCAAAAAGCTCAAAGAGGAATCCAAGGCGCCAAATCAAAAATCGGTGGATTTCCCAAATTGAAGTAAAAGCTCTGTTTCTTCCATTTCCAATCTTCTCAACTGCAACGACTGTGAGGGATTAAAGCTGAGGCTTGATTCATCATTCCAAAGGGAGAAGAGGAAAAGAAGAAAAAAAGAAGAAAAGCTCAAAGCCAAACAACTTCAAATCAGGCTTTTCTAAACTTGTTTACTTATTTTTGAATATTTGCTCATTGAGGAGCTGTGTATCTTTGAAAAACTATATTCTTTTTGTTTGTGCCTAGTTCAATCAAAGGGATTGAACTAGTGGAGGTTGTATACCTCGGGTCAAGCTAGATTAGCTTGAGTTTAGGGTTGTGTGCTGGTGAGCCCGAAAAACCGGCTGGGTTCGTTGTGATCCCGGGTAAAACAACAAGTTTGGGTTGTGAGCTTGTAAAACAACTCGGCTGTAATCGAGGAGATTATAGTGTGGACCCAAGTGGATCTTGGGAGTGGACGTAGGTGTTGGATACACCGAACCACTATAAAATCTTTGTGTTTGCCGTGCTTCTATTGTCTCTATCTCTATCTCTATCTCATTGATTGTGCTTTATATTTGCATTGCATTTACTTTCATTCATCTTAAGCAAACAATTTTTTTGAGGTTAAATTTTTTAAAGAACCCAATTCACCCCCCCCCCCCACTCTTGGGTTGTCATCTGGGCCAACACTTGTGATTGGTCGAAGGTGGAGCATCCCATGCACCAAGCACCTGCCGAGGCAACACTGCCTATAGCAGGGGAGTGTGGCCGGTTAGGTTAGGTGGGACGATTCAAAACTGACAAGTCGGGGGAAAGCTCTCGAGCCTGGCATTCTGCCCCCCTGAGAGAGCGTCTCCTTCCTCGAGTTCCTATCTTCTTCTTCCTCCCAAGCTGTTCTTGCTGCTTTTTCCTTCTAATTCATGTTAGTTCCCCAATCATTTCCATCTTTTCAATGGCTTCCTCTCCATCTTGATCCTCTTCTGCTTCTCCTGGGGATCATTTTTCTCTATTGAGGCTTCGAGCCTCTCTATCTTCCGCACCATCCTGGTCTTCTTCCTCCTTCTCCTTCGAGGACCATGTTCTTCTTTCCAATGGCGAGTCGCTAATCGGGCTCCTGCCAGGAGTCGCCCAATGACTGCCAACGCCTCATCGAAGGTCAGGGCAGAATTCCTGACGGGGACCACCTCCACGGTAACGGGCCAAGAGTTGGCCAACATTAAGGCCTGTTACTAGATTCTAAGCAGTATTTGATCATTCCTCCCTACCCCCAATGATAGGATAGTCTCCTTCTGGCTTAGTATAATCACTATCTAAGAGGTCTCCCTTAGAATAGGCCTTCGCCTATCCTACCATCCTTTCTTCCTCAATCTTCTCGACTGCTATTCCTTGACACCCGTCCAGTTAGTTCTGAATTCCATTCGGACCATCTGTAGCTTTTAGTGCTCTGCCATTTCCATGGCATTGAGGCTAGAATCTTCCTCTTTTGCTGTTTCTACACCCTCCAACAACAATCGGGCTGGTGGCTGTTCCAGCCACGGCCTGGCCGAACCATTAAACTTGGCCTATCCTCATCCATCAAGGGGTGGAAGTCTCACTTCTTCTTTGTCGATCTCAAAGGAGTGAGGCCGAGGTGGGGAGACCGGACATGAGGCCGAACAAGGACCTGACGGTGGCCCCGAGGGACAGGAAGGCACTCTAGCAGCTTCTGGCAGCCGAGGTCCCCCACTTCAATCAACTCCTGTCGGAGGACAACCTTCGGCTCGCAAGCGTCTCCTCCCGCAGCGATGAGCAGCTGCATGCCCCCGATCCTTGGCCTATTTTCTTTCTTCTTTTCTTTCTCTCTTTTTTCTTTTTTTTTTTTTTTTGCTCACCTCGGCCGATGACTTGTGCAATGATGAAGATCCTAGTTCATGCCGTCAGAAAGGCAGCGATGAAGAGGAAGAGAGCCCTCGAGGGTGCCAAGGGCCTAGTAGGAGGCAACGGACCTAGGCCCCGAGCTGGTTCTCGGCACGGTCTCCCCCACCCCCGGAACATGAAGGAGAGGTAGCAGTCAGCCCCGCCATCGACCTCACGATCGACACCCCCCGGAGGGAGCGAGGGCTGAGGGGGTTGCAGCAGCAATAGAGCATGTTGTCCCAACCGCTGAACCGGAGCAGGCGAAGGTAGAGCCGGGCTCGGGTGAGTGCTCCTCCACATAGAGGCGGGTGAGCGAGGGTCACCCAACGGCAACAGAGGAACCAGCGGAGGAGGTGCCGCTAGTCACTAGCTTAGCACCCACCGCCCCTGAGCCAGTTAAGGCCGCAGAGGGAGGCGAGGTCGGGGCGGTCCCCTCTCGGCCCCCGGTGATGAACCATGGTAGCCAGGTGAAGCAACTCATCACCCAGATCATCCTCCCTGAGTTCCAAGAGGAGCTCCATCAGCTGGGGGCCTCGGCCTTCTTTAGGGAGGCCTTCACGGCTCATATCCGTGTAAGTCTAGGACTTTAAAATTCTCTTTCTTTTTTTTTGTTCCAACTGTCTTGTACTGACTTATTTTTTATGCTGTTGGTGAACTCCTTAGTGGCCATGAGGGGAGGTCATCGACCAAGGAGAGACCGTCCTCCGCCAGGCCCAGCGGAAGGCTGCCGAAGCTCGGGCCCAAGTCAAGAGGACAGAGGAGGCCTTGGAGGCAGCGTGGATTGACCAGGCCATCGAGCTTGAGGAGGCCATCAGTCGGGCAGCAGTTGAGGCTGAGCGTGCCCGGGCAGCCCTGGCCTAGCTGGGGGGGCCATGGGGGCCGTCATCGCTAGAGATTATCGCATTGATGCCCTCTACAAAGAAATAAAGGCGGCCGAGGAGAGGGCTGAGAATGCCAAAGAAGTGGCAAGGATGGCCGACGCCCACACTGCGAAGGGGGTGGCCATGGTCTGAAGGCGGAAGCTGCCTCCACCGCCGCTGAGGAGAGAGCAGCAGCCACTGAGAGAATGCCACCGAAGTTGTGGATGACTTTCACAAGTCGACCAGCTTCACGGATGAGCTGGCCGAAGCCTCTGCGGATGTCTACCTCCAGGATTTGGGACTGCAGGGAGAAGGTGGCCAGGGTCTTCGGTCTTTCCGACATCGCATACATCAAGCCGGATGAGGGATCCGATGGGCCACGATCCGGCGATGGGCCTGCAGCGGTCGAGCCCTAACCGCCTATTTTCCTCTTTTTCTGTATTAAAGTTCAACTTGATCGATATTTTGTAAACATTTAAAGCAATGAAAATTTCTTTTTGAAGTCTACTTTTGAGGATTTACTTAGTGTAATGCACCTTTCCTTTCAGCTCACCATCGTAGGACCCTTGATAGGGCTGCATCGGCACTGGGGGACATTGTGTTTGTTTGCTCGCCACGAGCAAATCAGTGATTTAGTTGCTATATAGAATCAGGTTTTGGTGGGGGCGCTAGGCTAGCCTCAGAGCTTCCCTTGGTAAACCCGAGATCGATGCATAGGTGTGAGCCTCGCGGTGAGCCTATAGCACCGAGCAACCGTTGGAACCCCAGGTCTATTCGAGATCGTCTCAGGTGCCAATTCAGCCTTGAGTTCCCCATGTTGATCAAGATAGGCCTTGGTGCCGAGCTAGCCTCGGGCTTTCAGTGCCGACCGGAGTCAGGCTTTGGCTGAAAAGATGGATTACTCAAACACATTTTTATTAGTTAAGAATATGGGATAGGTAAGTTCAAAAGAGTACAAATACTTAGCCCAATGTAAAAAGGGGTACATTATTGGTAGTACTGATGGAGGTTGTTAGAATTCCATGTCCGAGGGAGTGACTTCCCATCCAGTCCTTCGATTCAATATGCTCTATGGTGGAGGTTCTCGGTGACCCGATAGGGTCCTTCCCAATTTGGCTACAGCTTGCCTCCTTCTGCTGGCTTTGAGACCTCAACTCGTCTGAGGACTAGGCCCCCCAGCAAGAATGTCCTGGGGCGGATGAGAGCATTGTAGTATCTGACTATTCGCTATTGGTAGGCAGCCATCCTGAGCCATGCTCTATCGCTCGCCTTCTCCACAAGGTCAAGATTGGCTCGCAGCTGGCTCGAGTTGTCCTCCTCGTCGTAAGACTCCGATCGAGGACTTGTAATGCCAATCTCCATAGGGATGACAGCCTCAGCTCCGAAGACAAGGCTGAAGGAAGTTTTCCTGGTGGGAGCCCGTGGCATCGTGTGGTAGGCCCATAACACGTTGGGGAGTTCCTCCACCCACCTCCCTTTGAAGTCATCTAGCAACGCCCTGAGTCCTTAAAGGATAGTGCAGTTTGTTACCTTGGCCGCCCCGTTGGTCTAGGGGTGAATGAAAGAGGTGAACCGCTGATGGATGCCCAGCTCGGTGTAGAATCCTCTGAAGGGAGCATTGTTGAATTGCCGGTTATTGTCAGTGATGAGGGTATGTGGCAATCCAAACTGGTAGATTATAGATTTTCAGAAAGAGGATCTTACCTTACTCTTGATAATTTTAGCCAGTGCCTCGGCCTCGACCCATTTGGTGAAGTGGTCGATGGCGACCAGTAGGAACCTACGCTAGCTAAAGGCCAGAAGAAATGGTTCTAGGATGTCCATCCCCCACTGAATGAAAGGCCATGGAACCGCTAGGGGGTTCAGCTGAGAGGTTGGCTGCTGCTGGATGTTGGCATATCGTTGGCAGTTGTCACACCTTTGGACTAGCTCGGCAGCATCCTCCTTCATCGTCAGTCAATAGTATCCTTGGCGCAGGACTTTGTATGCTAGGGCTCTGCCCTCAGATGACTCCCACAGATGCCCTCGTGGATCTCATGGAGGATATAATCGGCCTCCGTGGGGCCAACGCACTTGAGGACCGGGTATGAGAATGACCTTCGGTAGAGTCGCCCGTCTATTATCAAAAACTTAAGAGCTCGTCACTTGAGTAGTCTAGCTTCAGTAGGGTCTTCGAGGAGGGCGCCATCGGTAAGGTACTGGATGTAAGCGTCCATCCAAGAGGGCTCTTGCGCGATCGGTAGGGCCTCCTCTATGGCTTCGATGCTTGGGACCTCCAGATGCCCTACGTACGTTCTTCCCAAGGCCCGATCGGCCGAAGTGGCCAAACGAGATAGTGCATCGGCTCTGGTGTTCTCTCCACTGAGAATGTAACTGACACAGAAGTAAGCAAACAGGGAGGCTTGGGATTGGACCTTACTCAGGTAGCAGGATATGGTGGGATCTCAGGCCTCATACTCTGCTGCAACTTGCCCGGAGACAAGCTAAGAGTCGGTGAAGACTCTGAGATGCCTTACTCCAAGCTCCTCGACCAGCTTTATTCCCACTAGCAAGGCTTCGTACTCCGCTTGATTGTTTATGGCAAAGAAAAAAAAATGGAGGGCGTACTCCACTGCTTCTCCCTCTGGGCTCGTGAGGATGAGCCCGACTCTGCTCCCCTGAGAGTTGGATGCGCCATCCACATGAAGAATCCAGTCCTTCTCTCCTGCCTCGATTGTCATTAAGGACTCTGAGTGCAGTTCCTCCGGCTGCTCCTCGGCCCATGTGCACTCGATCAGGAAGTTGGCTAACACTTGGGACTTCATTGCTGACCTTGGCAGGAAGGACAAGTTGAACTCCCCCAGCTTGATGGTCCACTTCGTCAGTCGGCCGGTGGTGTCAGGACGGGATAAGATCATCCGGAGGGGCTGGTCCGTGAGCACCACAATAGGGTGGGCTTGGAAGTAAGGCCTGAAATGCTGAGCGAAGACGATCAGGGCAAAAATAATCTTTTTGGTTCTGGAATACCTGGTCTTCGCATCATAAAGCACCTTGCTAGTGTAATAAACTAGCCTCTACATCCCATTAGCATCCATGCGGAGAAGCACAGAGCTGACAGCCTCAGAGGAAGCTGCAAGGTAGAGGAAGAGCTCCTCCCCGCCATGCGGCTTAGATAGTAATGGTGGAGTGGATAAAAATTTCTTCAGCTCCTTGAAGGCTTTCTGACACTCCTTTGCTCACTCGAAGCCATTGACCTTGCACAACGCCTTGAAGAAAGGCAGGCACCTTTCTACTGATTTTGATAAGAAACGGCTCAAGGCTGCCACCCTCTCAGTCAAGCGCTGCACCTCCTTCTTGCTAGCCGAGAGCCTTATGTCAAGGATGGCTCAGATCTTATCGGGGTTCACCTCGATCCCCTGCTGCATCACCATGAAGCCTAGGAACTTTCTCGCTGTAACTTCGAAAGTACACTTGCGGGATTTTAGCCTCATCTGGAATTGGAAAAAAATTGTTGAAGGTCTCCGCAAGGTCAGCAATATGGTCTGCGGTATGGATACTCTTGGTTAGCATGTCGTCCACATACACTTTCATGTTGTGCCCGATCTGATCCTTAAAGACCTTGTTCATCAGCCTCTAATAGGTGGCCTCGAAGTTCTTCAGTTCGAAGGGCATTACCTTGTAACAATATATTCCTTTCTCGATCACAAATGAGGTAGCCTCCTTGTCCGTCGGGTTCATCTTGATTTGGTTATATCCCGAGAAGGCATCCATGAAGCTGAGGGTCTCGTGGCCAGACATGGCATCCATCAGTTGGTCAATCCAAGGCAACGGGAAGCTGTCCTTGGAGAACGCCTTGTTGAGATCAGTGAAGTCGACGTACATCCTTAAGCTTCCGCTGGCCTTGCGAACCATCATGACGTTGGCTAGCTAGTCGAGATAGTGGACCTCTCGGATGTGGCCAGCAGCCACCAGCTTACGAATCCTGGTCGATGGCCTTCTGTCGGTCGGGGGCGAAGCTCCTCTTCTTCTGCCGAACGGGTCGGCATCCCAGATTGATGTTCAGTTGATGGGTAATTACCTCCCCAGGTACACCTGTCATGTCAGACGCCAACCATGCAATATGTCAGAATTGGCTCAAAAAAAAGTAAGAAGTTGATCGCGTGCCTCCTCTGAGAGTAGGGCTCTGATCTGGACAATCCTTGTCGAGTCCTCCCCCAGCGGAAAGGTCAGCAGGTGCTCGGCCGGCTCTGCTCTCCTCTTCAAGTCTCGAGGGTTGAGCGATTTTGGTGCTGGTGCAGCCATCACCCCCTGCGGACTGGGGGCCGTATGATAACAAAGTGGTAGCGGATTCTGCTCTCCTCGCATATCCCCGACTCCTTCGCTGGTGGAAAACCTCATGAGCAGTCTCTTGATGAAAATGATGGCATCCAAAAGGTTTAGACCAGGCCTCTTGAGGATGGCGTTGTAGGCCAGGAAAACCAGAACAACCAGAAAATTCATGGAAATCGTGCTTTGACACGGTGGCATCCCAGCAATGATAGGGAGGGTGATCTCCCCCTCAACCCTCACAGAATCTCTGATGAAGCCCATCAAGGGCGTGGTGACAGGCCGAAGGGAGCCAAAAGATAAATCCATTCAAACAAAGGCATCGTAACTCAAAACATCAACTGAGCTCCCACCGTCGACTAAGATTCTTTTTATAGGGTGTTTTACGATTGTCATGGACACGACGATGCTATCATCATTCTTGTTAACCACCCCCTCTAGGTCCCTTTAGAAAAGAGAATTATAAAATCTAGTCTCCCATCCCCTCGTGGCCTCTTAAAGGTGCAGCCTGCCCCCAGGAAATCATGGCCACAGTCTTCTCGGTCAAGGCTTTATCGATACTGACCTTAGGTAGTGGAGGTGCCGACGGATCGGGTGCACTCGGGTTTCCCCTCTAGATAAACTTTCCAGGCGGTCACACTTGATGAGGTCCTCAATTTCCTTCTTCAGCTGGCAACAGTCTTCGGTGTCGTGACTGTGGTTCCAGTGGAAGCGACAGTAGAGGTCTTTGTTGCGGGGGGTCCCTGGCTTCAATGGGGGAGGGTGCTGGAGGTATGACTCTCCCTCGATCTCTATCAGGATGTGGGATATCGGAATGAGCAGAGGAGTAAAGGGTCCCTCCCTGGGAGCGAGCGCTCGCGGTCAGTTGTCTGGTTGGCAGGGAGGCTCGGGCCTCCTGGGTCGAGCCTTAGCAGGCTCAGGATGGGTTTGCTTTTTGCTGGAACTTTCATCCGCCTCATGTCAGGAGAAGTCGGCCTCATCGGCATGGATATATTTCTATACTCGGCTTAGCAGTTCGGCATAGGAACCGGGCGGCTTCTTATCGAGGGAGTAGGCGAAGTGAAAGGGGCGGAGCCCTCGCTTTAAGGCCAGAGTGGCCACCGAGTCCTCGAGGTTGTAGACCTTGAGGGTAGCTTCCTTGAAATAGGTGACAAAGTCCCTCAGGGACACGCTGCTCCTCTGTTGGACGAAGAGCAAGCTATTCGCCACTTGTAGGATCTTTCGGCAAGTGTCAAAGTGAGCCAGAAAGGCCCTTTCCAGCTGCCAAAGGAGTTGATACTGCACGGCGGTAAGCGGGAGTACCAAGCTTGGGCTGCCTTCCTTAGGGTAGCAGGGAAGGCGATGCAATGTAGGGAATCAGTTGCCCTCTGGACCGGATCAGGACCTTGTAGCTCTTCAGGTGGTCCAGAGGATCAATGGTGCCATCGTACGGGTTCAGCTGAGTGAGATGAAACTGGGTCAAAATCGGCTCCTCCATGATACGGTGGGATAGCGGTAGATGACTGTTGTAATCCACCCCCGGCGGGTTGGTGATCCTACAACTGAGCTCCTTCACCCGCTAATTGTATTCATCTAGCCGTCGCTTGGCCCAGCGAGCTATCCGGCCATCAAAGGATCCCTCCCTTGAAGATTTTAAGGATGGAGAGAGGTGGCGGCGATGCAGACGCATGCGCTCTGCCTCCTTCCCATATCGCCGCTTAGGGAAGGCGTTGGTATGGCAAGAAGGGGACCGGGTCCTCTTAGAGGCTTTTCGACGATGATGCCTAGGCAAAGCGTGGTGATGACAGCAGACCTCCCGAAGGGGAGACCTCCTCTGAAAAGAATGCTGGCTAGATTGAACCACCCTCGGAACCGATGAGGGTGGCTTCGGCTATTGCTGCGTGACTGCCGGCTGCTGCTATAGAACCTGGACTGCTGCCATTAGTGACTAGACTTGTATGGCGAGGGCGGCGATCCGATCATCTTGCTGTGGTGATGGTGGCAATGGCGGTACGGGGATGCTGACCTGGGGAGCAAGGGGATCGGCCTCCAGCGGATCAGCTCCCTAACGATGCCCCCGGCGTGGCTGGTGGAAACCTCCTGCGCACGTATCACCACCATCTTCTCAACTGCTCGGGGAAGAAGGATCTGTAGCTAACTGGTTAGAAACTTTCTTTTCTTTCCTCCTACCTGGCACGCCAATCTGTTGCCACCAAGTCACGTTCCTCTAACGTCAGGAGACGGAGAACCTCCTTCTCAAAGAAGTTCCTGCAAGAAAGTCCTTGAAGATCGGTTGCACCGATGACAACCCTTCGATGCTCAAGTAAGCAACTTAGGAATAGTGAAAAAAAGAACTAGTAGAGAAATAGCTAGAGAGCTTGAGTTCAGATCCCTTTACTCATTGTGAGTGTGGGTTCTTCTACCTGTTTGAAGATCTCCTTTCCACTTTTTAGAAGGTGGTTAATTTTGAGGTGCCATTGTCCGGTAGCGGACAGGTGGCCAGGTTGACAAAGACTGGTTGCAACTGACACTGGGCATGTTAGAGGTCTTTTGCCCTGCCAGCCACCTACCAAGCATGGTGCCATAGGTGGCAGGTGGGCCTAGTCGTATCATGTATGCACCATTATGGATAGTGGCCATGCGTAGTTGCAGACTGCATATTAGTGGGCCACGTGGTAGCTGTGGATGGTTGGTGGCCCACGTGGTAGTGTTAGGCGGCTCGAAGTAGAGGGGTCCTGAGGTCCGAGGCCAAGGGGACTTGAGGTCCGAGGCCGAGGGGACCCACAGCTAGAGGCCGAAGGGACGAAGTCCAAGGCCGAGGGGACTTGAGGTCCAAGGCTGAGGGGACTTGCAGCTGGAGGCCGAGGGGACTTGAGGTCCGAGGCCGAGGGGACCTGCAGCTGGAGGCCGAGGGGACTCGAAGTCCGAGGCTGAGGGGACTTGAGGTCCGAGGCCCAGGGGACCCATAGCTGGAGGCCGAGGGGACTTGAGGTCCATGGCTGAGGGGACTTGAGATCTAAGGACGAGGGGACCCGTAGCTAGAGGCTGATGGAACTTGAGGTCCAAGGCCGAGGGTACTTGAGGTCCAAGGCCAGGGGGGACTTGAGGTCCGAGGCCGTGGGGACCTGCAGTTGGAGGCCGAGGGGATTTGAGGTCCGAGGCCGAAGGAACCCGCAGCCGGAGGCCAAGGGGACTTGAGGTCCGAGGCTAAGGGGACCTCGGAGGCCGAGGCCGAGGCCGAGGGGACCTCGGAGGCCGAGGCAGGGGTTCCGTCAGTTGCTTCCTTCATCAACTATAATGCGGCTTGATCAACTACATCATATATGATCCTAAAATTTCTACATGTGGTATAAGGGGGTTATTCTTTGTTTGATACCCAAAATAAACATTTTGGTTCTAGGGTCCCCTTGAAACTATTTCTAAAGATAATCTCCACCAAGACATGTAGGATGCCAACTTGACGGACAAATTTTTTTTCCACATCATTGGTTGAAATCATTTGTTAGACAGATTACTTCTAAACTCATCCGTCTCATAGATAATTTACAACAAACAGGCCCACCCTAATCTTTAAAAAAATTAGGCCCCAGCTGAAATCAATTGTTGGGCTCATGATTTCACTAAAATCATCTATCCTATAGACGATTTCAATTTATATAAATATAATTTTAATTTAAAAAAATTCTTATGAGATGATTTCAAAACCAACCCCTCCCCCACCCCCCCTGCATTTTTTAAATAAAAAAGAAAAAGAAAAATAAATCATCTCCTAAGGTGACGATTTCATAATTTTCTATAAATATATATATATATATTTTGTTGTAAATTTCAACTTATACCAATTTGTACCAAGGAAAAAATAGAGAGATGAAATCATCTCCTAGGGAGACAATTTCATTCCTTTTTTTGTTTGTTTTTATGTTTTTGTTGAAAAAAATTGATACAAATTGAAATGGTCTCTTGCGGAGATGATTTTACCCTTTTTCTATTTTCTAACCAAACAGAATAAAAAAAAGGTAATAAAGTAATAATTTAATATGTCTTCACACACGAATTTATTAGAAAAAAATAATAATTTAATGTTCTAGCTGCTAATGTTTTGTATGCCATAAAAATAATAGATGTGATCGCATACATAGGAACATAGAGGTATAGATGTAACATGATAAATAAGAACACCCATGTTGCTATACACATAGGACACAAATGTGATTACATGCGCAAATGCCAACCACCAGAGTATAAATGCTAGCATAACAGGAAAAAACAACTATGGCTAGAATGTTGAACGCAAACCGATGATCAAGTGTATGGCTACTTCTTAGATTCCAAAATAACTATGAGAGTAAGAGATATTCAGATAGTAGAGAGTATTATACTGGTGGCAATATGAATGGGCATATTACTTAAAAGAGGCAGAGAAGCTCGATGAAGAACTGTGTATGTTGGAGCCCCCATTGTGGATTGTTAATCCATTACAATGGATAGTCATAACATTGACAGATTAAGAGGAAGTTATTATAAGGATATGGAAAGAGAATAACTGCATGTTGGTGCGTCGATGTTGATATTTCATGCTGAAGCTCAGAATGATCAGGCCAAAGTCATGGAAAGAGAATTGGTTTAAGAAGTAGATAATGTCCTTTGTTACGATAAATATTTTCATATGAATATAAAATTGACAATGACTAATTGTATGACTCTGATTTATGGTAAGATGTAATTTTAACTATGTTTATGTGGTATCTCCCTTTAAATTCCTTGAACTTAAGAAGGAAATGAATTAGAATTTGCTTAAAAGAATGCTTGGAATTGTTTTGAAATTAGACAATGTAATCGCACTGCAAATGGAAGATTTGAAATTGCATAAAAACTCATTTACTTCTGTTACCCAGATATAGCAACCCAAGAGGGAATTGTGAATTGGGTTCTTTAAAAATTAATTAACTAGTAAGTATTTGCACTTACAAATTCTTCACAAATAAATTAAGTATAGTGAGGTATAAATAATATGCAATCAATCACAATAAAAGCATAACCAAACACAAGAGATTTATTATGGTTTGGTACCAAACCCAGCACCTACGTCCACACCTCAAGATCCCCTTGAAAATTCACTAAACATCACTAGCCTACCCGGCTAGCAAGCTTATTTTTGGGCACAAGCAAGCCTTACAAATACACTTACGGATAGACCTCTATCCTTACACGTTTTACAACTGTGAAACACAAATTAAAGCACAATGATATAATGTTTATACAAAATGCTCCTAAAGATTAAGCAGATATTAAAGAAAAATATGTTACAACTTTGAAGAACACAACATGAGGGTTGTATCTTCCTTTAAGTGCGCAGCAGCATTAATAAAGCCTTCGTGAAAGCCTTAAATGCTCTTCAAGAAAGGTTGTTGAAGCTTTTACACCATGCCAAGAATAAAAAATAAATGCACTTTAAGTGGCTTTGAAAAATAATCAATGCAGCTTTCCAACTATCTTTCAAGAATGGGACTCTCTTTCAAAGTATTTTTCTAGCTCCTTTTCTATTTATTTTTCAATAATTTTTCTTTTCTTTTTCCTCTTATTTTTCATTGGTATTCCACACTTTCTTTTCTTCTTGTATTATATTTTGAATCACTGTACAAGAAGGTATTTATACACAACAAAATAATAGTCATTGCAAGCCGTTCTGAGTCAAGAAAAATGGAAATAGAATGTATTCCACCATTGAGAAATAGCCATTGCAAGAAATTACTTAACATATCGATCGTTCAATTGGTTGACCAATCTCAGGCCCAAAGCCATTTCTGAGACAAAACCTGAGAGCAAAAAAAAATTGGATGCCCACCCTCAAGAATCGATCGCCCAATGAAGAGCATAAAAAAGTTAGGCTCCCAGCTTCAGAAATCAGCCGCCCAATGAAGAGCATAAAAATAGTTAGGCTCCCAACTTCAGAAATCAGCCACCCAACAAAAGGTGCATAAAAAATATTAGACGACCAATGAGTCCATCTGTCTTCCAATAAAAAGGAACAACAAAATTAGCCTCCTAAAGGCAAAAACTGGTCACCCAACAAAAAGTGCATGAAAAAAATCGATCGGCAGGTTTTGCAAATTTGTAATCCAACATCGAGAGAAAAAGTTTTAGAGGCAAGATAGAGAGCAACAAAAATTTAGTCAGCCGATTTGGGAAGTTGGTCATCCAATAAAAAGCAAGGGGGAGGATTAGGCACCCATTGCTTTCCATTGGTCACCCAATATAAGGCAATTAAGAAATTGGTCAGCCAACTCAAGTAGTTGGTCATCCAATAGATGTTTCAAAAAGCTTTCAGAGAAAGATCGAGAGCTACAAAAACTCGATCAGCCAACGGAGGCAACCGGTCAGCCGATAAACACTTAAAAATAATGTTTCAAAAGAGGAACAAAGAGCAAAACAAAATCTGTCGGCCAATATCAAGAAATCGATCATCCAATGAATACTTAAAAATTGTTCTAGCACTCATCCAACTTTAGAAAATTATTCAAAACATAGTAGAAGTTAAATAAGAACTTTGCAATCCAAAAAAAAAAAAAGGTTTGATTGCAGAGTTTGTATAAATGACTTGTAAAATAAGTAAATCCAATTCAAGATAATGCAAATATAATTAAACTTGAAAGTCATTTTGGCAACTAAACTATCCAAACAATAAGTATGCATAAAACACATGAACCTTCAGTAGTCATGAAATACAAATCCTTTGAAAAGTTTATTTTGAACTACAAACACTTTGAGAGCATTTTAATTGGAAAGCACATACATATAATTAATGCTTTACCTGTATTACCTTTCATTTGATTTGAACTTTACCTTAAACTGGAGCAAACATCTTCTTTTCATGATGAGTAACCTGAAATCACTTAAACTCAATAATATGATTAGTACAATACTTAATTATTTTATATTCATCAAATCAATAAGAGGTCAACAATCTTTCCCTTTTTTATGATAACAAAACCATTAAGTATTCAACAAGAGATAATGAGTTTTAAATTAAAACATTCCTTGGTACTTTGAAGTAAAAGACAATGCGTGCTGAAATTTAGTATGTTGTGCCAAACCCTTAAATTTCAAGGGTACATAAGCTATGATATTTGAAAGATAAATTGCATAACTTCCCTTTTGGTTTTGAAACATTAAATTTTTCAAAAGTAGAGTACATATTTCAAATTCTTTCCAAAATAAAATCAGATGTATAAGGTATATGCAATACCACTTTTCAACACAATTTGAAAAAGAAATCAGAATGAATGTGTTTTATTTCTCCCTAAAAATAAAATCAAAGGTATGTGCAATTTTATTTTTCTAAGTGACATTTTGCGAGAGAAAAAAAATGAACTCAGTGTACAAATCAGTGTATGTGTTCCATTTTGATACCACTCTCAAAAAAAATTAAATCAATGTATGCATTCCATTTCTCCCTTTTTTTTGTCATCAATCAAAAAGAAGGTGAAAGGATATGTATTCATTGTATGTCTTCTCTTCAAGGAATTAAATAAATAGATTAAGTAATAAAAATGTAAAGATAAACATGAAACATCATAGATTAAGTACAAAGTACAAACTAAATCATAAACACATACATTAAGGTTTTACACTCATACAGTTCAGTCATTAATGTTATGCAAGCCAATAGAGACATTGGTCCATAATAGTTAAAAATATTATACATTCCAACAACAAGATCAAACGTAGAATTAGTCCAGAATATCGGATCGAGAGGAGAAAGATCCACGAGAGCAGCCACGTCCAGAAGGATGAGATGAAGCCAGGTTAGAGAAAAGGATGTTCTTCCGAGACAACTGCCTGATGAAACTATGAATGTCTTGAGAAATGTTGTGGCATTGGGAAACAATATTTGAAAGGTAAGTGAGAGCAGGCTGAGCTATTTCAGTTCAGGCTCGAAATGTAGCAATCTCAGTACTTGCCACACCGGCACTCTCCAACAAGGAATTCATGTTGTTTCATAGCTTAAAAATTTTGGCAAAAAATTTTGTGATATTCACCATCTCACCATAATTAAATGCTTTTTCCCTAATAACATTGACATTATGCTATAGATCATGTAAGCTCATGTTAATATTCATAAGGGAAACAAACATAGAGGAGCTGTGGGGAATAATGGATGAATCAGTAGAACAAGAAGATGAGCTGGTCCTGGATCATCTAATGGAAACAACAACAGAAATCCTTCGAACCAATATGTCATCTAGATCAATCTTGGCAATGATAGGATGATTTGGTTGGAAAGGATTTTGGATAGGTGGTGGATCATAAGATGGGTCAGCAGATGGATTATTGTTAATGGAAGGATTGTCATCAATGAAAGGAGTGGGGTCAATGGTCATAAGATCATTTACTTCAAACATATATGGATAATTAGCAAAAGGATCAACGAAACCATGAGAAGAGGGGCCTAAGGTCCAGAAAAAAAACCATGAGGTAGCAAAGGTCTTTCCCCCTGGACAGATGCAGAAGGGTCTTGCATTTTCTCTTTGTTTCTTGTCAATTGGTCATCTACCTTAGAAATTCTCATACGAATCAGGGTACACTCATTATAGAAATCAGTATGGCTAAGGTTATAGACATTCTCACCTTTAACTCTAACTCTAAAATGTGTAAAAATGTGGGTGAGAAGAAGGCCATATGATAGAGCTGCTCTAGGTCTACCTACAGCTTCTTTCATAATATTGATCATAACTTTGGGTAGGTTTAAGGGAAGGCTTACTACATGAAACATAATGCTCAAGTCTCTGTCATTTACATAGTCAACGCTGCCACTTCTAGGAGACATCGAGAAATTAAGTTATGTAGCAACCTCATTTCAACATTTAAATCTTTAGCAAAAATCTTTTCAACATGGGAAGCATCCTCAATACCAAGTATAACCTCCAATCTATAGTGTTCGCTTTCAGGTGAATCCTCAATTAATCCTCTAGCAGGAATATGTAGTATGGCTCCTAATGTATCTTCATTCAGATAGTAGAAGATACAAAACCACCACCAAAGCTAATATTATGGTAGAAAATCTTCACAAGACCAAGGTAAATAGGAAGGTTTGTTTTAAGCATGAACTTCCATCCTTGAAATGCTAACATGTCACCAATTTGAAAATTTTCTACAGCAAGAAAATTGAAATCAACTACTCTACCAAAAGCTATAGATCTTCTTACCATGGACTCGAAACTGGGAACTTTCGCTAGCACATCGAGAAGAAGATGCGCCATGGCCAAGTCTCATCTTAGGTGCCATGATCTAAGGATTTGAAGTTGCAAGAAAATGATAGATTGAATGGTAAAGAGTAGAAACTTGAAGGTGGCTCATGGCTAGGGAGGATGCTTGAGATGAAAAGAAGCAAAGAGGGATTCAACAAACAATATATAACCAGCCAATTTCCCAACAGTTGGACATCTAAAATCACAAGTTGGGCATCCAATTTTGAGGGCTGGTCATCCAACACCAAAGTTGAATGACCAACTTTGAGCTACCAGTCTTCCACTTCCAAAAGTGGACGCCTAGTGGCCAAAGTTGTTTGGCCAACTGGTCTCCTAATGGGGGATTGAATGATGGATTCCAACAAATCAAGGGTTAGAATGCAATGATTGAATTTAGGCATACAAAAACCAATTGAAAATAATTCAGAATTGATCTATAAAAATTCTCAAAAATGAACAACATAAGATTAAACAGTAAGGATTCATATGATAATGCAAAGATTATAAACACAAGAGAGTATAAAAATCAAACAATCATAATAATTCACTAGATTGAAGGGTCAAGCATACCAAGCTCTCTTCTATTTTTACAAAACTTTGACTCATCAAGAGGTTTTATGACAATATCCGCAAGTTGCATTTCAGAACACACATGTTCAAGCACAATATCACCATTATTAACATGATCTCTAATAAAATAGTGTATAATCTCTATGTATTTTGTTCTAGAGTGTAGAATAGGATTCTTAATTAAGTTGATAGCACTAGTATTATCATATTTTATTAAAATATCTTTAAGTTTAATGCCATAATCTTCTAGTTGTTGCTTAATCCATAGGATTTGAGTACAACAACTTTCAACCATAATGTACTCAGCCTCAGCTATGGACAATGCCACTGAAGTTTGTTTCTTACTAAACCATGAGATTAAGTTAACACCTAGAAATTGATAAGTTCTGCTAGTAGATTTTCTATCTAATTTACATCCTACAATGTCTGAATCAGTATAGCCTATTATCACTACAAAAAAATACTAAAATAGCGACGCAAATTTAGCGACGCAATGAAACGTCGCTAAATTGCGACCACATTGCGACGCCTCCGCGACAACAAAACATTGCGACGCAATTAGCGATGCATTAGCGACTCAATAAACCAGAAATCAAAAAAAAATTAATTTTTTTATTTAGCGATGCAAGTAATGTGTCGCAATATTTTTAAATTTAGTTTTTATAAATATAAATATAAAAAAAATATTGCGATGCAACTCAGTGCGTTGCAATGATTTTAAAAAATTAATTATGTTAAATAGCGACACATTAGCGACATAATAATCAAAAAATTAGAAAATTTATTTTTAATTTAGCGACGCACTAATTGCATTGCAATTACTTTAAATAAAATTAATTTTTATAAATATAATTATCAAATAAAAAAATTACAACGCAACCCAGTGCGTCGCAATGTTTTTAAAAAAATTGATTATGTTAAATAGCGACGCAATAGCGATGCAATAAAATAGTAAATTAATATAAATAATTTTTTATTAGCGATGCAAGTATTGCATCACAATATTTTTTTAAAAAATAAATTTTATAAAATATTAAAAAGAATTACGAAATAAAAATATTGCGACGCACATCAGTGCGTCGCAATATTTTAAAAAATTGTTTAAGAAAATCTAAATATTCTTTTTTAAATATATATATATATATGTGTGTGTGTGTGTGTGTGTTAAACTCTAATCATATGAGAACTGAGCGAGATAAGATATAAGAAAAATGAAAGTTAAATGACTAGCATCTAAGAAGACTGTGTTGGCCCAGATGGCAACCCAAGAGGGGGGATGAATTGGGTTCTTTAAAAATTAAGCCTTTTAAAATAATTTAAACTATTGATGAGAGGATACACAATTAATTCAAGTTAAAGCACAATAGCAAGAGAGAGAGAGACAAATAAACACGGCAAACACAAAGATTTTATAGTGGTTCGGTGTATCCAACACCTACGTCCACTCCCAAGCTCCACTTGGGTCCACACTATAATCTCCTCGATTACAGTCGAGTTGTTTTACAAGCTCACAACCCAAACTTGTTGTTTTCCGGGATCACAACGAACCCAGCCGGTTTTACACGGGCTCACCAGCACAAAACCCAACACACAAGCTATCCTTAGCTTGTGCCGAGGTAAACTACCTCCACTAATTCAATCCACTGATTGAATTAGCAAACACAAGATAAAATATGAGTTTAGTACAAAACAGCTCCTTTTGAGCAGATATTTCAAAAAAAAGTTTAGAAGGGCCTGTTTAGATTCGATTTGAGTGCAGGCTTTTCTTCTTTTCTTCTTTTCCTCAACTCCTTTGAAGTGTGGAATCGGGCCTCAGCTCAGATTCTTCACGGATTGAATGTTGGAGTTGATTTGAACTTTTTCTCCCTTTCTTTGAATGTTGAAAATCTCTTGATTTGATCTTGAATGGCTCTTGGATTTTCTTCTAGACTTTCTTGGATTGATGAACTTGAGCACAGATGAAGTCTCCTTTGATTTCACTCCTTCTCTTTCACTCTATTTTTGAATCTCGGATTTTTCAAATGACGCTCTGTTTTTCCTCTTTCTGAAAGATTTTTTTTTTTTTCTCTCTTGATCTATATATGTATATATTTTGATTTGAAAACGGCCTCTCTATTTATAGACTCTGCAAAAATATAGCCGTTAGAAACAAAGAAATATAGCCGTTATTGAAAAATATTACCGTTGGCGCTGAGTTGGCATTCAGAAAAATCACGCCCAGATTTGTTGGAGTCGGCTCCAACTTTAGGCGAGTCGGCTCGAAGACGCGATGCCAAAAATAGAAACATTCAGATAGTTAAGGGGTCGACTCAAAAAAATAAGGTGTCGGCTCCTGACAGTCGGGGGTCGACTCATGAAAAGCAAGGGGTCGACTCGAGAAGTGCTCAGAAAAATAACTCTCTGGAGTCTGAGCGGAGTCGACTCTCACAGTCATGGAGTCGGCTCGACAATATCGGGGGTCGACTCTTGAAATCACAGGGGTCGACTCGAGAAAATCAGGAATCTCTGTATACTGAGTGGAGTCGACTCTGAAACTCTAGAGTCGGCTCCGGAACGTATCAAAAATCAGAGAATTTTCTGATTGACTTTGAAATTCGTTCCAGATTAATTTTAAATCAATTTTTGACTTGAATATAATAAATTTGACATTAAGAATCAATTCAAGATATGTTCCAAAAACTCATTGATTGAAATATGAAGTATAAAAATTTCTTTTTGAAAGCTTAAACATGGAGCTTGAAGCTACTTTCCAATTGATTATAGTCATACTTAACATACTCATTGATTATGAAATAAATTCATTGCTCATGTAAATAAATTCATTGCATCTTTTAATATACTCATGGCTTTTGGTAATCATCAAAATCAATAAAATTGGGGCAACAATTTCTCAACAATCTCCCCAACAATCTCCCCCTTTTTGATGATGACAAAAACATTGAGTATATGCATGATTAATTGAAGAATTTATTTAATTTTCATAGTTAGGCTCCCCCTGAATGAGGTAGCTCCCCCTATGAAACTCAAATAAATATCCCATTCATTCAATTTAAACTCATACACAGTTTAATGTCAAAATTCAGCATTTTCATCTAAATTGCTTTTTCATTCATTCTCTGTATGTGTAATGTTTAATTATTACTCCCTTCTCTCCCATTCAATTATTTATTATATGCATATACAATAACATTCGTTTAATTTCTCCCATGCATATACAGTCATGTATAAAACTCTCCCCCTTTTTTGTTATCAACAAAAAGGTAGAGAAGCATCAAACACAATCACATTCACGATTTAAGATATGCTTTAACATGAACTGAGATTCATTGATAAATAAGAGAAGTACATTCAAACTCAAACTTCATTGAACATTCAAAACTAACTTTTCATTACATCATTATATCAAAATGTAAACATAATATAAATTTCATTACATTGCAAAACTAAACATCCATTACATCAAAAATGTGTCCTTACAATTCTTGTTAAGTGATCTACGATGTTCTTCATTCCATCAGTTTGAAGCTTGACATCTTTCAGTCTTTCGTCACAAAAGTACAAGCAGTTAAAATCTTGTCTTGAAGCTCGGCATTGCACTTTGCATAAGTCTCACCATCTCCACAAATGTCTTTAAGTTCTTCAAAAATATTCTTTAAATCACCACTTAAAGACTCAGTAGAGGAGCTAAGAGTAGATTCAATCTTGGTAATTCGATCATCTAATGAATAGAGAGTTTCTTTAAGATTCATGAATTTACTGTCAAACTCAGTCTTCATTCTATCCTCTTGAGCATCAAGAAGACTCTTGAGCTGCTCTAACTGAAGATCCGAAAAACCAACTGATGAAGAAGATGGCTGATCAAACATTGGAGCAGGAGAAGGGGCCGGAACTGGAACAGAAGAACTAGGAGGCACAGGTGATGAATGTCTAACAGAAGGTCCAGGTGCCTCAACATCAGCGGCTCTATCTTCCAACTGATTTTTCCTTTCCCATCTACCATCTTTCTTCACAAATCCCATCCTATGAATAGTAGCCAAGCTATAGTAATCAGTGTGTCTCAAATTTCTCATGGCTCACTATCGGAAATGATTATCCCTTGGCTTTGAAAAATCTTAGTTAATATCATGCCATAGGGTAGACTTGATTTCCTCTTGCTCCCACAGTCAGCTATGTACCAAATTATCATATTCGGAAGATTGATAGGTCTCCCAGCCACTACAGCATCCATAACAAAAATGTCTCTCTCAGATACATAATCAAACCTCCCAGTCTTAGGGAACAGAATCCTACTGCATATGTTATGGAGAAGCCTTAATTCCAAAGATAGTTGATTTGCTTGGACTTCTTCAAAACCAACAATTTCTTTATTTAACAATCTTGATAAAGCTGGGCTCCTATCATCAGGTGAAAATGTAGAAGGACCAGACACTGGAAGATCCAAAAGTCTTGAGAGTAAATCCACTGTGACATTTATCCTATTTCCTCTAATCAAGCTGACCAATCCATTATCTCCTCTTGACAATTTTTATAAAACTCTTTAACCAAGGCGGGGTAGGTTGGGCAATCTAATGAACACATTTTCTCCCATCCCATTTCAATTAACTGTCTTCCTACAAGAAAACCCTCCGCCTCAAATAGCTCAAAATCCACCTTTCTCCCGGTTGTAATAACTCTATCGGCTAGGCGGTCTACCTGAGAGGTGGCCGCAGCAGGAGAAGCACTCGGAGTTGAAGAGGACGAGGTGGAATCCATGCTCGGAGACGGTTCGCGAGCGGGACGCCTCACCGTCTTCTTCTTCTTCCTTCATCCCGGCCGCTCCAAGGCTAGAACCACGGGTTTTAGGTGCCATTGATTTAGTGGAAAGGTTAATCAAGGGTTTCTAAGGATTTGGTAGGTTGGGAAAACTTTGGAGAGAGATTTTGATTGATTTGAGAAGATGAAATGAACGAGGAGTCGACTCTGCCCTAGAAAAATCGACCTGGGACCACTTCGAGTCGGCTCCCGCAAAGTGTGGAGTCGACTCCGGGTAGTCACAGAAACCTAACCCGAAGTGGAGTCGACTCGCACAGAGATGGGGTCGGCTCCAGAGTTTCAGCAGAAACATGGAGTCGACTCCGATACTGATCGAGTCGGCTCCGAGACCATTTCAGAGCAAAAACATAAAGTTTCAGAGAATCTGAAATGTGTCCGGACATTGATCATAGAAATTGATAAAAAATCATTGGATTTTAATAGATCAATTAGATATGAATTCTAGATAAGATTTCCTTAAAGATCAGGATTTGAAAGAATTTTAGATAAAATTTCCTTAAAATCAAAGGATAGAAAGAGTTCTAGATAATTTTTCTTAGGGGTTTCAAATTCATTCTAATGGATCACAAATCCCTAACTCTCCTCTAAGATAACAGAATCTTTCTTCACTCAAGGGTTTTGTAATATATCTGCTAATTGATCTTCAGTATTAACATAATCAAGACATATTTCTCCATTAGTTACATGTTCTCTAATAAAATGATATCTAATTTCTATGTGTTTTGTCCTAGAATGTTGAATTGGATTTTTTGTTAGATTAATTGCACTTGTATTGTCACATTTTATAGGTGTTTTGTCAAGTGTGATACCATAGTCTTCAAGTTGTCGCTTAATCCATAGGATTTGAGCACAGCAACTTCCAGCTGCAACATATTCAGCTTCAGTAGTTGATAATGCAACTGAATTTTGCTTTTTGCTAAACCATGAGATTAAGTTACTTCCTAAGAATTGGCATGCACCACTTGTGCTTTTCCTATCTAACTTACATCCAGCATAATCAGAATCAGAATATGCAATTAAGTTCAATGTTGAGTCTCTAGAATACCATAAACCTACATTTTTTGTTCCATTTAAGTATCTTAATATTCTTTTAACAGCAATTAAGTGAGATTCTTTAGGTTCTGATTGAAATCTAGCACATAGACAAACAGAGAACATTATATCAGGTCTACTAGCAGTTAAGTAGAGTAGAGATCCGATTATACCTCGATAATACTTTTGATCAACTTTCTTACCTTCCTCATCTTTGTCTAACTTGCATGAAGGACTCATTGGAGTTCCAAGGGGTTTCATTGAATCCATACCAAACTTTTTGAGTAGTTCCTTCGTGTACTTGGTTTGGTTGATGAAAATCCCTTCCTTTTCTTGTTTGATTTGGAGTCCAAGGAAGAAGTTGAGTTCTCCCATCATGCTCATTTCAAACTCACCCTGCATCAACTTAGCAAATTCTTGACATAGAAGATTGTTAGTAGCACCAAAAATAATATCATCAACATATATTTGAACTACTAATAAATCTTTACTTTTCTTTTCAAAAATAATGTTTTATCTACATTTCCTCTTATAAAATCATTTTCAATTAAGAATTTACTTAATCTATCATACCATGCTCTAGGTGCTTGTTTCAAACCATATAATGCTTTGTGCAATTTAAAAACGTGATTTGAAAATTCATGATCTTCAAAACCTGGTGGTTGTTCTACATACACTTCTTCATTTATAAATCCATTTAAAAAAGCACTCTTTACATCCATTTGAAATAAGTTGAAATTCATGTGACATGCAAATGCAAGTAATAGTCTAATGGCTTCTAATCTAGCTACTGGTGCAAAGGTTTCATCAAAATCAATACCTTCTTCTTGATTATATCCTTTTGCAACTAATCTAGCTTTGTTTCTAATTACTATGCCATTTTCATCTAGTTTATTTCTAAATACCCATTTTGATCCTATAACAGAATGATCTTTAGGTCTTTCTACTAATGTCCATACATTATTTCTAGTAAATTGATTTAATTCTTCTTGCATAGCTAACATCCAATTATTATCTTTTTCAGCTTCTTCAATAGTTTTAGGTTCAATTTGTGATACAAATGCAAGATGATTACTAATATTTCTCATAGATGATCTAGTTCTTATTCCTTGAGATGGATCACCTATAATCAATTCCTTAGGGTGACTATAAGCGTATCTCCAATCTCTAGGAAGATCTATATCATTATTAGTGTTAGTATCATCATCCTTAGGTGAATCATTATCTTTAGCCTCTTGCTCATGATCTGAAGATACATCAATATTTAATTTTTCAAGATCTTTCTCAATTATGTTTGTATCTTCCTCATCATCAAACTTTTCGGAACTAGTTGCTAAAGATTCATCAAAAACTACATGAATGGATTCTTCAACAACTAAAGTTTTCTTGTTAAATACTCTATATGCTTTACTAGTTGTTGAATATCCTAAGAATATTCCTTCATCAGATTTAGCATCAAATTTGCCTAAATTATTTTTACCATTATTATGAACAAAACATTTACAACCAAATGCATGAAAATATCTAATATTAGGTTTTCTGTTTTGCCATAGTTCATAAGGTGTTTTCTTAAGTATTGGTCTTATTAGGGCTCTATTTAAAATGTAACATGCCGTGTTTATAGCTTCCGCCCAAAAGTACTTTGGTAGGTTGCTTTCACATAGCATGGTACGGGCCATGTCTTCTAAAGTCCTATTTTTCCTTTCTACAACACCATTTTGTTGTGGGGTCCTAGGTGCAGAAAAATTATGATTAATACCATTTTCAGCACAAAAATTTTCAAATAGGTGATTTTCAAATTCAGTTCCATGATCACTTCTTAGAGACACTATGGTAGTGTTTTTCTCATTTGTGACTTTCTTAAAGAATTTCAGGAATATCGAGAAAGTCTCATCTTTGTGAGCTAAAAACAATACCCAAGTGTATCTAGAGTAATCATCTACAATCACAAGACCATATTTCTTTCCTCCTAGACTTGTGGTTCTAGTTGGTCCAAAAAGGTCCATGTGAAGTAGCTCTAATGGCCTAGAAGTTGAAACAACATTTTTAGATTTGAAAGAACTTCTTGTTTGTTTTCCAAATTGACATGCATCACATATTTTGTTGTTTTCAAAATCTATTTTAGGTAACCCTTTAACTAAGTCCATTTTAATTAGTTTTGAAATTAGGTGTGTGCTTGCATGACCTAATCTACGATGCCATAACCATCCAATTTCATTCATATTAGCATTATCAGCAATTAAGCAATGATCACTCATAGATAATTTATCTAGATCAACCAAGTAAACATTGCCATGTCTATAACCAGTAAATACAATGCTATTATCAATGGAATTAGATACTGTGCAGAAAGAAGTTTCAAATGATACTTTAAAATCTTTATCGCACAATTGGCTTATACTAATTAAGTTATGCTTCAAACCATCAACATAAAGTACATTATCTATAAAAGTGGATGGAGTTATACGGATTTTACCAAGGCCCATAATCTGACCTTTACCATTATCACCGAACGTAACAACTCCTCCTTTCTTTTCTTCAAGGGTGATGAATTCTTCTTTGTCACCCGTCATATGTCTTGAGCAGCCACTATCAAGATACCACTTTCTCTTTGATCTTTTGGCCACAACATTCCTGCAATAAAATCAAACTTTATGTTTAGGTACCCAAGCTTTCTTGGGTCCTTCATGGTTAGTAGCAACAAATATTGTTCCTTTTGGAACCCATATTTTCTTCCCTTTAAAATTTAAATTCTTATTTGGTTTTTGTAAATTACATTCAAATGATTTATGCCCTTTTAAATTGCATTTAAAACAAGTGATGTTACTTTGGCTAGCACGTACAAAAATATTTTTCAAAGATTTTTGTTTTCTAAATGTATTATATCCTAATCCAGCCTTATCAAAAACTGCTTTTTGACTTTCTAAAATCATGTTTAGTTTAGTAGAACTTAAGGTGAATTTATCAACAATATCTTTGTATTTTTTAACTTCTTTCTTTAGAAATTCATTTTCTACAATATGCTGTTCATTTCCCAAAGATAGAGTTTGTATTTGCTTTTTCAAATCTTTTATTAGATTTTCGTTTTCAGATTTTAGTATATTAATTTCATGAGTAAAATCATCCTTTTCTTTAAGAAACATCTCCTTTTTACCTTTTAAATCTTTAATTGCAAGCATCACTTCATTTTTCTCTTTAATTAAGTTTATGTTTTCAGTTTTCAGAGATTTATATTTCTTTTTCAAAATTTTAAAATCATCTACAAGTTCATTGAAGGCTTCAAATAATTCATCAAAAGCAAAATCATCACAAGGGTTTTCAGAACTTACCTCGTCGTCGTCGTTCGCCATAAAACAAATGTTGGCAACCTCTTTTTGTTCTTCTTCTTCGGAAGAAGATTCATCACTGTCGCTCCAAGTTGCAACATACGCTTTCTTCTTTTTCTTGAAAGTCTTTTTCAATTGCGGACAATCATATCTATAATGCCCCGGTTTCTTACATTCATAACAGATCAAGGGGTCTTTCTCTTTGTCCTTGTCCTTATCTTTTTCCTTTTCTCCTTCCATCTTATTTCCAAATTTCTTTTTGTGGAAGGGTTTCTTTCTCCTCATAAATTTCTTAAATTTTCTTGCTAGAAGAGCTGTGTCTTCATCATCATCCTCATCATCGCTGCTGCTATCTTCAACTTCTGCAGCCTTGAGGGCAATTGTCTTCTTCTTTTGCTATCCTCCTCCACATGTTGCTTCATTGTCAATTCATGGGTCATAAGGGATCCAAGAAGCTCTTCCAAAGGTAAAGTGTTTAGATCTTTGGCTTCTTGAATGGCTGTCATTTTGGCTTCCCATGATCTTGGTAGTGACCTAAGAATTTTGCGAACCAAATCAGCATTAGTATAGGTTTTTCCAAGACTCTTCAAACCATTAACAATATCAGTAAATCTAGTATACATGCATGTTATGGTTTCAGATTGTTCCATGCTAAACAATTCATATTTATGCACAAGTATATTAATCTTAGATTCTTTAACTTGGTTGGTTCCCTCATGGGTAACCTCTAATCTATCCCATATCTCTTTAGCGGAATTACAGGTAGAGATACGATTAAATTCATTAGCATCAAGAGAACAATATAAAACATTCATGGCTTTTGCATTAAGCTGAGCCATCTTCCTATCATTTTCATTCCAATCCCTTTCGGGCTTAGGAACTATAGAACCATCAACTAAGTGTGTGGGTGTACTAGGTCCATTAATTATGACACTCCACAATTCATAATCTGAAGCTTGAATGAATATCCTCATTCTTGCTTTCCAATATGAATAGTTGGAACCATTAAATAAGGGTGGTCTATTTGTAGAATGGCCCTCAGCAAAACTCGAGCTGGCTTGTGTTGCCATTTGGATCTTTCGCTCTTGATCGTGTGATCAATCAAAAACAAATGAGCACAAGCTCTGATACCAATTGTTGGCCCAGATGGCAACCCAAGAGGGGGGGTGAATTGGGTTCTTTAAAAATTAAGCCTTTTAAAATAATTTAAACTATTGATGAGAGGATATACACAATTAATTCAAGTTAAAGCAATAGCAAGAGAGAGAGAGACAAATAAACACGGCAAACACAAAGATTTTATAGTGGTTCGGTGTATCCAACACCTACGTCCACTCCCAAGCTCCACTTGGGTCCACACTATAATCTCCTCGATTACAGTCGAGTTGTTTTACAAGCTCACAACCCAAACTTGTTGTTTTCCGGGATCACAACGAACCCAGCCGGTTTTACACGGGCTCACCAGCACAAAACCCAACACACAAGCTATCCTTAGCTTGTGCCGAGGTAAACTACCTCCACTAATTCAATCCACTGATTGAATTAGCAAACACAAGATAAAATATGAGTTTAGTACAAAACAGCTCCTTTTGAGCAGATATTTCAAAATAAAAGCAAAGTTTAGAAGGGCCTGTTTAGATTCGATTTGAGTGCAGGCTTTTCTTCTTTTCCTCAACTCCTTTGAAGTGTGGAATCGGGCCTCAGCTCAGATTCTTCACGGATTGAATGTTGGAGTTGATTTGAACTTTTCTCCCTTTCTTTGAATGTTGAAAATCTCTTGATTTGATCTTGAATGGCTCTTGGATTTTCTTCTAGACTTTCTTGGATTGATGAACTTGAGCACAGATGAAGTCTCCTTTGATTTCACTCCTTCTCTTTCACTCTATTTTTGAATCTCGGATTTTTCAAATGACGCTCTGTTTTTCCTCTTTCTGAAAGATTTTTTTTTTCTCTCTTGATCTATATGTATTTTGATTTGAAAACGGCCTCTCTATTTATAGACTCTGCAAAAATATAGCCGTTAGAAACAAAGAAATATAGCCGTTATTGAAAAATATTACCGTTGGCGCTGAGTTGGCATTCAGAAAAATCACGCCCAGATTTGTTGGAGTCGGCTCCAACTTTAGGCGAGTCGGCTCGAAGACGCGATGCCAAAAATAGAAACATTCAGATAGTTAAGGGGTCGACTCAAGAAAAATAAGGTGTCGGCTCCTGACAGTCGGGGGTCGACTCATGAAAAGCAAGGGGTCGACTCGAGAAGTGCTCAGAAAAATAACTCTCTGGAGTCTGAGCAGAGTCGACTCTCACAGTCATGGAGTCGGCTCGACAATATCGGGGGTCGACTCTTGAAATCACAGGGGTCGACTCGAGAAAATCAGGAATCTCTGTATACTGAGTGGAGTCGACTCTGAAACTCTAGAGTCGGCTCCGGAACGTATCAAAAATCAGAGAATTTTCTGATTGACTTTGAAATTCGTTCCAGATTAATTTTAAATCAATTTTTGACTTGAATATAATAAATTTGACATTAAGAATCAATTCAAGATGTTCCAAAAACTCATTGATTGAAATATGAAGTATAAAAATTTCTTTTTGAAAGCTTAAACATGGAGCTTGAAGCTACTTTCCAATTGATTATAGTCATACTTAACATACTCATTGATTATGAGAAATAAATTCATTGCTCATGTAAATAAATTCATTGCATCTTTTAATATACTCNGAGCTTGAAGCTACTTTCCAATTGATTAAAGTCATACTTAACATACTCATTGATTATGATAAATAAATTCATTGCTCATGTAAATAAATTCATTGCATCTTTTAATATACTCATGGCTTTTGGTAATCATCAAAATCAATAAGATTGGGGCAACAATTTCTCAACAATCTCCCCAACAATCTCCCCCTTTTTGATGATGACAAAAACATTGAGTATATGCATGATTAATTAAAGAATTTATTTATTTTCATAGTTAGGCTCCCCCTGAATGAGGTAGCTCCCCCTATGAAACTCAAATAAATATCCCATTCATTCAATTTAAGCTCATACACAGTTTAATGTCAAAATTCAGCATTTTCATCTAAATTGCTTTTTCATTCATTTCTGTATGTGTAATGTTTAATTATTACTCCCTTTTCTCCCATTCAATTATTTATTATATGCATATAATAACATTCGTTTAATTTCTCCCATGCATATACAGTCATGTATAAAACTCTCCCCCTTTTTTGTTATCAACAAAAAGGTAGAGAAGCATCAAACACAATCACATTCACGATTTAAGATATGCTTTAACATGAACTGAGATTCATTGATAAATAGAGAAGTACATTCAAACTCACTTCATTGAACATTCAAAACTGACTTTTCATTACATCATTGTATCAAAATGTAAAACATAATATAAATTTCATTACATTGCAAAGACTAAACATCATTACATCAAAAATGTGTCCTTACAATTCTTGTTAAGTGATCTATAATGTTCTTCATTCCATCAGTTTGAAGCTTGACATAATCTTTCAGTCTTTCATCCACAAAAGTACAAGCAGTTAAAATCTTGTCTTGAAGCTCGGCATTGCACTTTGCATAAGTCTCACCATCTCCACAAATGTCTTTAAGTTCTTCAAAAATATTCTTTAAATCACCACTTAAAGACTCAGTAGAGGAGCTAAGAGTAGATTCAATCTTGGTGATTCGATCATCTAATGAATAGAGAGTTTCTTTAAGATTCATGAATTTATTGTCAAACTCAGTCTTCATTCTATCCTCTTGAGCATCAAGAAGACTCTTGAGCTGCTAACTGAAGATCCGAAAAACCAACTGATGAAGAAGATGGCTGATCAAACATTGGAGCAGGAGAAGGGGCCGGAACTGGAACAGAAGACTAGGAGGCACAGGTGATGAATGTCTAACAGAAGGTCCAGGTGCCTCAATCAGCGGCTCTATCTTCCAACTGACTTTTCCTTTCCCATCTACCATCTTTCTTCACAAATCCCATCCTATGAATAGTAGCCAAGCTATAGTAATCAGTGTGTCTCAAATTTCTCATTGGCTCACTATCGGAAATGATTATCCCTTGGCTTTGAAAAATCTTAGTTAATATCATGCCATAGGGTAGACTAGATTTCCTCTTGCTCCACAGTCAGCAATGTACCAAATTATCATATTCGGAAGATTGATAGGTCTCCCAGTCACTATAGCATCCATAACAAAATGTCTCTCTCAGATACATAATCAAATCTCCCAGTCTTAGGGAATAGAATCCTACTGCAAATGTTATGGAGAAGCCTTAATTCCAAGATAGTTGATTTGCTTGGACTTCTTCAAAACCAACAATTTCTTTATTTAACAATCTTGATAAAGCTGGGCTCCTATCATCAGGTGAAAAGTAGAAGGACCAGACACTGGAAGATTCCAAAAGTCTTGAGAGTAAATCCACTGTCACATTTATCCTATTTCCTCTAATCATGCTGACCAATCCATTATCTCCTCTTGACAGATTTTTATAAAATTCTTTAACCAAGGCTGGGTAGGTTGGGCAATCTAAAGAACATATTTTCTCCCATCCCATTTCAATTAACTGTCTTCCTACAAGAAAACCTTCTGCCTCAAATAGTTCAAAATCAACCTTTCTCCCGGTTGTAATCACTCTATCGGCTAGCGGTCTACCTGAGATGTGGCCGCAGCAGGAGAAGCACTCGGAGTTGAGAGGATGAGGTGGAATCCATGCTCGGAGAGGTTCGCGAGCGGGACGCCTCACCGTCTTCTTCTTCCTTTCATCCCGGCCGCTCCAAGGCTAGAACCACGGGTTTTAGGTGCCATTGATTTAGTGGAAAGGTTAATCAAGGATTTCTAAGGATTGGTAGGTTGGGAAAAACTTTGGAGAGAGTATTTTGATTGATTTGAGAAGATAAATGAACGAGGAGTCGACTCTGCCCTAGATAAATCGACCTGGGACCACTTCGAGTCGGCTCCCGCAAAGTGTGGGGTCGACTCCGGGTAGTCACAGAAACCTATCCCGAAGTGGAGTCGACTCGCACAGAGATGGGGTCGGCTCCAGAGTTTCAGCAGAAACATGGAGTCGACTCCGATACTGACCGAGTCGGCTCCGAGACCATTTCAGAGCAAAAACATAAAGTTTCAGAGAATCTGAAATGTGTCCGGATATTGATCATAAAAATTGATAAAAAATCATTGGATTTTAATAGATCAATTAGATATGAATTCTAGATAAGATTTCCTTAAAGATCAAAGGATAGAAAGAGTTCTAGATAATTTTTCTTAGGGGTTTCAAATTCATTCTAATGGATCACAAATCCCTAACTCTCCTCTAAGATAACAGAATCTTTCTTCACTCAAGGGTTTTGTAAATATATGCTAATTGATCTTCAGTATTAACATAATCAAGACATATTTCTCCATTAGTTACATGTTCTCTAATAAAATGATATCTAATTTCTATGTGTTTTGTCCTAGAATGTTGAATTGGATTTTTTGTTAGATTAATTGCACTTGTATTGTCACATTTTATAGGTGTTTTGTCAAGTGTGATACCATAGTCTTCAAGTTGTCGCTTAATCCATAGGATTTGAGCACAGCAACTTCCAGCTGCAACATATTCAGCTTCAGTAGTTGATAATGCAACTGAATTTTGCTTTTTGCTAAACCATGAGATTAAGTTACTTCCTAAGAATTGGCATGCACCACTTGTGCTTTTCCTATCTAACTTACATCCAGCATAATCAGAATCAGAATATGCAATTAAGTTCAATGTTGAGTCTCTAGAATACCATAAACCTACATTTTTTGTTCCATTTAAGTATCTTAGTATTCTTTTAACAGCAATTAAGTGAGATTCTTTAGGTTCTGATTGAAATCTAGCACATAGACAAACAGAGAACATTATATCAGGTCTACTAGCAGTTAAGTAGAGTAGAGATCCGATTATACCTCGATAATACTTTTGATCAACTTTCTTACCTTCCTCATCTTTGTCTAACTTGCATGAAGGACTCATTGGAGTTCCAAGGGGTTTCATTGAATCCATACCAAACTTTTTGAGTAGTTCCTTGTGTACTTGGTTTGGTTGATGAAAATCCCTTCCTTTTCTTGTTTGATTTGGAGTCCAAGGAAGAAGTTGAGTTCTCCCATCATGCTCATTTCAAACTCACCCTGCATCAACTTAGCAAATTCTTGACATAGAAGATTGTTAGTAGCACCAAAAATAATATCATCAACATATATTTGAACTACTAATAAATCTTTACCTTTTCTTTTCAAAAATAATGTTTTATCTACATTTCCTCTTATAAAATCATTTTCAATTAAGAATTTACTTAATCTATCATACCATGCTCTAGGTGCTTGTTTCAAACCATATAATGCTTTGTGCAATTTAAAAACGTGATTTGAAAATTCATGATCTTCAAAACCTGGTGGTTGTTCTACATACACTTCTTCATTTATAAATCCATTTAAAAAAGCACTTTTACATCCATTTGAAATAAGTTGAAATTCATGTGACATGCAAATGCAAGTAATAGTCTAATGGCTTCTAATCTAGCTACTGGTGCAAAGGTTTCATCAAAATCAATACCTTCTTCTTGATTATATCCTTTTGCAACTAATCTAGCTTTGTTTCTAATTACTATGCCATTTTCATCTAGTTTATTTCTAAATACCCATTTTGATCCTATAACAGAATGATCTTTAGGTCTTTCTACTAATGTCCATACATTATTTCTAGTAAATTGATTTAATTCTTCTTGCATAGCTAACATCCAATTATTATCTTTTTCAGCTTCTTCAATAGTTTTAGGTTCAATTTGTGATACAAATGCAAGATGATTACTAATATTTCTCATAGATGATCTAGTTCTTATTCCTTGAGATGGATCACCTATAATCAATTCCTTAGGGTGACTATAAGCGTATCTCCAATCTCTAGGAAGATCTATATCATTATGATTAGTGTTAGTATCATCATCCTTAGGTGAATCATTATCTTTAGCCTCTTGCTCATGATCTGAAGATACATCAATATTTAATTTTTCAAGATCTTTCTCAATTATGTTTGTATCTTCTCATCATCAAACTTTTCGGAACGAGTTGCTAAAGATTCATCAAAAACTACATGAATGGATTCTTCAACAACTAAAGTTTTCTTGTTAAATACTCTATATGCTTTACTAGTTGTTGAATATCCTAAGAATATTCCTTCATCAGATTTAGCATCAAATTTGCCTAAATTTTTTACCATTATTATGAACAAAACATTTACAACCAAATGCATGAAAATATCTAATATTAGGTTTTCTGTTTTGCCATAGTTCATAAGGTGTTTTCTTAAGTATTGGTCTTATTAGGGCTCTATTTAAAATGTAACATGCCGTGTTTATAGCTTCCGCCCAAAAGTACTTTGGTAGGTTGCTTTCACATAGCATGGTACGGGCCATGTCTTCTAAAGTCCTATTTTTCCTTTCTACAACACCATTTTGTTGTGGGGTCCTAGGTGCAGAAAAATTATGATTAATACCATTTTCAGCACAAAAATTTTCAAATAGGTGATTTTCAAATTCAGTTCCATGATCACTTCTTAGAGACACTATGGTAGTGTTTTTCTCATTTGTGACTTTCTTAAAGAATTTCAGGAATATCGAGAAAGTCTCATCTTTGTGAGCTAAAAACAATACCCAAGTGTATCTAGAGTAATCATCTACAATCACAAGACCATATTTCTTTCCTCCTAGACTTGTGGTTCTAGTTGGTCCAAAAAGGTCCATGTGAAGTAGCTCTAATGGCCTAGAAGTTGAAACAACATTTTTAGATTTGAAAGAACTTCTTGTTTGTTTTCCAAATTGACATGCATCACATATTTTGTTGTTTTCAAAATCTATTTTAGGTAACCCTTTAACTAAGTCCATTTTAATTAGTTTTGAAATTAGGTGTGTGCTTGCATGACCTAATCTACGATGCCATAACCATCCAATTTCATTCATATTAGCATTATCAGCAATTAAGCAATGATCACTCATAGATAATTTATCTAGATCAACCAAGTAAACATTGCCATGTCTATAACCAGTAAATACAATGCTATTATCAATGGAATTAGATACTGTGCAGAAAGAAGTTTCAAATGATACTTTAAAATCTTTATCGCACAATTGGCTTATACTAATTAAGTTATGCTTCAAACCATCAACATAAAGTACATTATCTATAAAGTGGATGGAGTTATACGGATTTTACCAAGGCCCATAATCTGACCTTTACCATTATCACCGAACGTAACAACTCCTCCTTTCTTTTCTTCAAGGGTGATGAATTCTTCTTTGTCACCCGTCATATGTCTTGAGCAGCCACTATCAAGATACCACTTTCTCTTTGATCTCTTGGCCACAAGACATTCCTGCAATGAAATCAAACTTTATGTTTAGGTACCCAAGCTTTCTTGGGTCCTTCATGGTTAGTAGCAACAAATATTGTTCCTTTTGGAACCCATATTTTCTTCCCTTTAAAATTTAAATTCTTATTTGGTTTTTGTAAATTACATTCAAATGATTTATGCCCTTTTAAATTACATTTAAAACAAGTGATGTTACTTTGGCTAGCACGTACAAAAATTTTTCAAAGATTTTTGTTTTCTAATGTATTATATCCTAATCCAGCCTTATCAAAAACTGCTTTTTGACTATCTAAAATCATGTTTAGTTTAGTAGAACTTAAGGTGAATTTATCAACAATATCTTTATATTTTTTAACTTCTTTCTTTAGAAATTCATTTTCTACAATATGCTGTTCATTTCCAAAGATAGAGTTTGTATTTGCTTTTTCAAATCTTTTATTAGATTTTGTTTTCAGATTTTAGTATATTAATTTCATGAGTAAAATCATCCTTTTCTTTAAGAAACATTCCTTTTTACCTTTTAAATCTTTAATTGCAAGCATCACTTCATTTTTCTCTTTAATTAAGTTTATGTTTTCAGTTTTCAGAGATTTATATTTCTTTTTCAAAATCTTAAAATCATCTACAAGTTCATTGAAGGCTTCAAATAATTCATCAAAAGCAAATCATCAAGGGGTTTTCAGTACTTACCTCGTCGTCGTCATTCGCCATAAAACAAATGTTGGCAACCTCTTTTTGTTCTTCTTCTTCGGAAGAAGATTCATCACTGTCGCTCCAAGTTGCAACATACGCTTTCTTCTTTTTCTTGAAAGTCTTTTTCAATTGCGGACAATCATATCTATAATGCCCCGGTTTCTTACATTCATAACAGATCAAGGGGTCTTTCTCTTTGTCCTTGTCCTTATCTTTTTCCTTTTCTCCTTCCATCTTATTTCCAAATTTTTTTTGTGGAAGGGTTTCTTTCTCCTCATAAATTTCTTAAATTTTCTTGCTAGAAGAGCTGTGTCTTCATCATCATCCTCATCATCGCTGCTGCTATCTTCAACTTTTGCAGCCTTGAGGGCAATTGTCTTCTTCTTTTTGCTATCCTCCTCCACATGTTGCTTCATTGTCAATTCATGGGTCATAAGAGATCCAAGAAGCTCTTCCAAAGGTAGAGTGTTTAGATCTTTGGCTTCTTGAATGGCTGTCATTTTGGCTTCCCATGATCTTGGTAATGACCTAAGAATTTTGCGAACCAATTCAGCATTAGTATAGGTTTTTCCAAGACTCTTCAAACCATTAACAATATCAGTAAATCTAGTATACATGCATGTTATGGTTTCAGATTGTTCCATGCTAAACAATTCATATTTATGCACAAGTATATTAATCTTAGATTCTTTAACTTGGTTGGTTCCCTCATGGGTAACCTCTAATCTATCCCATATCTCTTTAGCGGAATTACAGGTAGAGATACGATTAAATTCATTAGCATCAAGAGAACAATATAAAACATTCATGGCTTTTGCATTAAGCTGAGCCATCTTCCTATCATTTTCATTCCAATCCCTTTCGGGCTTAGGAACTATAGAACCATCAACTAAGTGTGTGGGTGTACTAGGTCCATTAATTATGACACTCCACAATTCATAATCTGAAGCTTGAATGAATATCCTCATTCTTGCTTTCCAATATGAATAGTTGGAACCATTAAATAAGGGTGGTCTATTTGTGGAATGACCCTCAGCAAAACTTGAGCTGGCTTGTGTTGCCATTTGGATCTTTCGCTCTTGATCGTGTGATCAATCAAAAACAAATGAGCACAAGCTCTGATACCAATTGTTGGCCCAGATGGCAACCCAAGAGGGGGGGGGTGAATTGGGTTCTTTAAAAATTAAGCCTTTTAAACAATTTAAACTATTGATGAGAGGATAACAATTAATTCAAGTTAAAGCACGATAGCAAGAGAGAGAGAGAGAGACAAACAAACACGGCAAACACAAAGATTTTATAGTGGTTCGGTGTATCCAACACCTACGTCCACTCCCAAGCTCCACTTGGGTCCACACTATAATCTCCTCGATTACAGTCGAGTTGTTTTACAAGCTTACAACCCAAACTTGTTGTTTTTCCGGGATCACAACGAACCCAGCCGGTTTTACACGGGCTCACCAGCACAAAACCCAACACACAAGCTATCCTTAGCTTGTGTCGAGGTAAACTACCTCCACTAATTCAATCCTACTGATTGAATTAGCAAATAATAAGATAAAATATGAGTTTAGTACAAAACAGCTCCTTTTGAGCAGATATTTCAAAATAAAAGCAAAGTTTAGAAGGGCCTGTTTAGATTTGATTTGAGTGCAGGCTTTTCTTCTTTTTTCTTTTCCTCAACTCCTTTGAAGTGTGGAATCGGGCCTCAGCTCAGATTCTTCACGGATTGAATGTTGGAGTTGATTTGAGCTTTCTCTCCCTTTCTTTGAATGTGAAAATCTCTTGATTTGATCTTGAATGGCTCTTGGATTTTCTTCTAGACTTCTTGGATTGATGGGCTTGAGCACAGATGAAGTCTCCTTTGATTTCACACCTTTTCTTTCACTCTATTTTTGAATCTCGGATTTTTTCAAATGACGCTCTGTTTTTTCTCTTTTTCTGAAAGATTTTTCTTTTTCTCTCTTGATTTGTATATGTATCTTGATTTGAAAACGGCTTCTCTATTTATAGACTCTGCAAAAATATAGCGTTAGAAACAAAGAAATATAGCCGTTATTGAAAAATCATACCGTTGACGCTGAGTTGGCATTCACAAAAAATCACGCCCAGATTTGTTGGAGTCGGCTCCAACTTTAGGCGAGTCGGCTCGAAGACGCGATGCCAAAAATAGAAACATTCAGATAGTTAATGGGTCGACTCAATGAAAATAAGGTGTCGACTCCTGACAGTCAGGGGTCGACTCATGAAAAGCAAGGGGTCGACTCGAGAAGTGCTCAGAAAAATAACTCTCTGGAGTCTGAGCAGAGTCGACTCTTACAGTCATGGAGTCGGCTCGACAATATCGGGGGTCGACTCTTGAAATCACAGGGTCGACTCGAGAAAATCAGGAATCTCTGTATACTGAGTGGAGTCGACTCTGAAACTCTAGAGTCGGCTCCGGAACGTATCAAAAATTAGAGAATTTTCTGATTGACTTTGAAATTCATTCCAGATTAAATTTTAAATCAATTTTTGACTTGAATATAATAAATTTTACATTAAGAATCAATTCAAGATATGTTCCAAAAGACTCATTGATTGAAATATAAAGTGTAAAAATTTCTTTTTGAAAGATTAAACATGGAGCTTGAAGCTACTTTCCAATTGATTAACGTCATACTTAACATACTCATTGATTATGATAAATAAATTCATTGCTCATGTAAATAAATTCATTGCATCTTTTAATATACTCATGGCTTTCGGTAATCATCAAAATCAATAAGATTGGGGCAACAATTTCTCAACAATCTCCTCAACAAATTCGTTTTACGCTCTTTCCAATTTGGCTTGGATTCTCTTGTATCTATGCTTTGTCCAAAGTTCAGCTAGAAATGTGAAGACAAAAAGGCATAGAGTCCAGAAAGATTTTATTAGGGTGCATTTGATAAAAAATGATTAACGGTTTCTTCTCATGCTTTACATGGTAGACATCTCAAACTAATAACCCAACCTTTCTTGAGAGCAAGCTACATGAATATTCCAAACTTTTCTTGATCACTGCCTTCCAAACTAAGCTTTAGAAGGGGCAGATGATGCCTCAATTGTCTAAAAACTTACAGGACTTGAAAGTTCCTGTGAGTTTCCATGCTGCTAGAACTTATTAAATGTAAAATGTTCTAATAGAGTGATCCTTCATCTTAAGTTTCTCTAAATCTATAGTGATGCTATGAAGGCATTTATTTTCATAGTACTTTGATAAATGTTTGAGAGCAAATAAGAGAGGGGTATAGGGCTAGCTTATAAGTGCTAGAAATAAATCTTCTTCTTGATACCTAGCTTAAAAAAAGTGTAGTTCCAAAAGGCATCAAGGGCCTTATAGATATCTTTGTCGATGGAAGATACATTAGTTATGGTGCATCTCGTATGCAAGCCAACCTTTTTTTTGTAGTCAGCTTTATTAATATAATCCATCCATATTGCTCTTGGATATTTACTGATTTTTTAGGCCCATTTTGCAATAAGAGATTGATATTTTTAAAATTTTTCTACCCTAGTCCTCCACTTTTAGATTGGCAAACATTGTTTTGCTTAACATGAGAATAGAAACCATTGATAGAATATGTCCCCTTTTATAAAAGCTCATCTCATTTGATCAATGTTATTCATCACCTAATTGAGAAGCTTGAAAATAATATATGGTAATAAGGAATTGAAGGGGACATTATTGAGAGAAGAAGCCTTTTGTGCCAAGCTACAAGTTTACGATTAATTTTCTCTAGTGCTGGTATCCAATAAAGTTTTAGAACCCTTTGTCACAAAGAGATAGATTAAGGTAAGAGAAGGGGAGGGTAACTCTCTTATAACTTATCGTAGTGGCAATTTGTGTTGCATCCACATTTAAATAAATAATGAAGCTTTTGTGAAAGTTAATTTCTAATCATGAGAAACTTTCAAAAGCAAAAAGAATTGCTTTCACCATAATATTGCTAAAATTATTAGTGGCTTAGAAGAAAAAAGTGTCATCAGTGAAGTGTATGCTTCTAATGGATTTAAAGTACCAGTATTGACCAATACCATTGATGAGGGCAATGGAACTTGCTTGCTTACGAAGTCTAGAGAGGACTTCAACAACAAGAATAAAGTGAGCAATGGAAAATGGATCCCCCTGTCTAAGTCTCGACTTGCATTTGATCCTGCCATCAAAGATACATTGAGCAAGAGGGCAACAGAGTTGAAGATAAGAGTGATTGGGTTCATCTAACCCACTTTTCAAGAAATCTTCTAATTGAAGAACAAAATTCAAAAAATCCTAGTTGACTTAGTTAAAAGGCCTTATTGAAGTCCATTTTACAAAGGCCTTATTGACTTAATCAAGAAGGCAACAGAGGTTGAAGATAAAATGTTTGGGTTCATCTAACCAATTTTCAAGAAATCCTCTAGCTTGAAGAACAAAAATCAGAAAATCCTCTTTGCCTTAGTCAAAGGCCTTATTGAAGTCCATTTTACAAAGGATGGCCTTCTCTTTTGATCTGTTGTATTAAGCTAAAATCTCATGAATACTAAGAAAGTTTTTAATGATAGATCTACCTTTAATAAAAGTGGATTGCAAGTTAGCATCAAAGAGAAGAAAGAACTATGCAAGTTGGAAAGCAAGGGCTTTAGTGATGATCTTATAGATGTTATTCTAGGGCCCTACAGTCTTTAACACTATATAAACCATCCTTGTTTAGAATGAGAATGATAAACATGGTGTTTTTTATAATAGATAAAGGCATAGTTAAGTTTGGAGACGTCCATGTTATGGAAATCTTCAAATAGAATATGAAGATTGTTTTTTATCAAATCCTAATATCTTTAGTAAAAAGGAAAAAGCCCATTAGACTCATAGTGAGAAACAAAAGCCATCAAGGCCATAGACCTTGTTGCTGTTCAGTAAGAAGATTGCAAGTTTAGTGTCCTCTAAAGAAAATGAATTAGATAAGAAACTAAGGTCACTTGAGAATTGCTATAAAAAGGGTTTTTACTAATAGAGAAAGGAAGATTGATACAAGAGCTGAAAAAATTCTTAAAAATGAATGGAATCTAAAGAAAATACACTCTTGAGAAGTAAATTTAGTTTTATAATCAAAACGAGAAGCTATGAAATACCTCCTTATCCCACTGAAGGAAATCTTGTGAAAAAGATGGTATTATTATCATTTTCCTTGATCCAACTTATTCTAAAGTGTTGTCTCCAATATAGTTCTTCCTTGGCTGGAATTTCATTTAAGAATTGCTTTTGGAAATTTTTAGTGCTCCAAAGGGGTTAAGTCATGGCCCTTCTCTTTCAAATCGAGGGCTCAATATCATGCAATATCTTTATTTTAATGGCTATATAAAATTTCTCTTTAAAGAGGACTAAGATTTAAGATAGCTCTCAATCTTTTAAGGCAATCTATCCATTTGGCTATTGAATTATTACTTTAATCCCTACTAGTTGTTTCTCAACATCATCCAAATGATGCCTTTTGGTCTACCATTGCTCAAATTTAAAAATCTATCTTCTGAAAATAGATATTATAGTCGAGGGCTATTAATGAATGATTAGAGACGTCATCGATAAGATCTTTCTAAATTAAGGTTGAGAAGATAACATTTTATTCAATAAAAAGAAAGAAGTGATTAAACCTTAATAGAGATGCTTGATCTTTTCTATTGCTCCATGTAAAGGCTTTACCTTTAAGGTCAAATCTAGGAGGTAGAAAACAAGGTCTATAAATGAAAAACAATATAGATAAAGGGGTTACCTCTTATATCAAAAGTAGATTTAGTAATGTTAATATCCCTTTTCACAAAAACATGTACCAGGAAAGTCTTCTATGATCTAAACAAGTTCCTTAAAGAAAGTTGACCTCTAATATTGGTCATTCAAGACATAACCAAAGGTGATGGAATTATTTTTTGAAACTTTCTACAAGTTCAACACACAAAGGAGAGAGAAGTTAAGAGGATTTCATCCAATAAGAATACCATACGATGAAGTGATTGCATCCAACAAAGCTTAGTTAGAGATTTTAGAGTCAACCAGCTGGGACTAAAGGAAAGAAGGGGAGAGAGACAATGCTTTGATTTCTTGGAGGAGGATAATTTCATAATTACAAAAAAAGATAATGTCATGGATAGCTCTCTTATTAAAAGGGTCTTTACAACCCCTCACATTTCAAGAGAATAATATTACAATGAAGAGGATCTACTAGCAAGCTTGAATAATCCCAATTGTATTGGCTTAATTTGATTTGCAATCTTTAAGGACATAAGGAGAAGAAGAAAGAGGCAACTACTAACCGCGGAGAAATTGCCTAATGTATCATTGCAGGAAAAAGTAACTATTAAAGTATTTAAGCAATCACATTGTTTATTAAAGCTTTCATGAGATTAAAATATTGAAGAAAGGCACAAACAATGAAGGCAAAAACCACAACATCCGATTTATAAAGAAAAAACAAAAGTACAGAATTCCATTAATTAAGAGGAGGCATGAGCCCTTAACCAACATGAGGCAAAGATAACAAGAGATAGAGCCAAATAGAAACTTCAGAAACTAGAGAACATTATTGCAAGAAACTAGAGAAAATTGTTGCAAGTAATCCATATATGATCTTCAAGAACATAATGTGAGCCTTTAAAATTATACGATTTGCTTTTCCTGCAAAATCATTTTAACCAACCTCTCTTTTCTCTTTAGTTTAAGTTTTTCTTGCCCTTTTTCTATAAATTCACGATCAAAGAAATAGCAACCAATATTTCTATGATCCTTTTCATTGAAATTTTACTTTTTGGTAATGTGTGATAATGTATCATTATGATATTGCTCTTTTTTTGCCTTTAATTTTCTTTTGCATTCAAATAATTAATCTATTTATTGAAATATCTTTTCTTTTTGTTCACCTAAAGTAGGTTTCTAGGGAAAAAAAATTGTTTGATTGAATTTGTTAATCCAATCGTGTGCTTCTTATAATTTTCATAACTTTCTCAGGTTTTCTTTTATTTTCTTTCTGTAAATCAGAAGAATGATCCTTATAGTTACTTATATATTACTTTTCCAAAGCTTTCTCTACCATTGTTTCATTAGAGTCAAAATTTTCTTCTGAATTTATTGCTTTATTCACTAAGCTACCTTTTATATTATCTTTCTTATTTTCTAATTTGTCATCAACATTCTTTGAATCTAAAAGTTCTTATGTTGATGAAACTTTCTTATTCAAAGTTGCACTTATGTAATCTTAAAAAATTCCTTACTTCCTCATCTCTTTGGCTGACTTGTTAGTTAGTTGTTTATTGTTAAGGTTAGATAACTCATTTTGGAGATGCAATTTGAGGTCTACCTCATTTATTGTAAAAGTATATGTGTTTTTTTTTCATAATGAATAACATCCTTATCATAAATCCATGGTCGATATACTATTATATCGCTAATATTCATAGGAAAGACATCACACCAAGCTTCATTAAAACAAACTTTGCCTTATCTAAAGGTTATGAGATATTTATGCCTTACTGTAAGCACAGAACTATTGAACCAAGATGCATTGTAAGACTTTGAATATAGTATGACTTTCAAATTAACTTTCTCTATAAGCTCCATAGAAGTAATATTTACCTACTTTCTTTATGATAAAAGAAACTTTTCCTTCACAATAATTCCAAGCCAAGATAAGAGAACAATCTTTTACAATTTTATTACTCAATTTATTGTATTCAATGGAGCATACTAGGGGCCTATTTATAAAGCAAAATTAGCCCAATAGAAAATTTACTATAATCAAATGCTAAAATCACAAACTAATTCGATATAAACAAAATAAGACTCTTAAAAAAAAGGATTCCTAAGATAAGTCTCCTAAAAATAGTAGGATGAAAATAATACTCCTAAGAAAACTCATAATAAAGTTTTCTTAAAATTTAAAATTTCTTTTATTCTTGTGTATGTTTCTGAGCTGTATCAATGTTTTAGGAAGAATTAGTAATTTGGACTCTTCATCAAGATTGTGGCTCCCATTTTAGTTACCGTACCTATTCTCATCATCTCACCCGCCCTCTCCTCTCACCTGATGCCACCTTTTCCACCTTGTGACACTCTTATCATGCCATCATTATCACAATTCTCTTGCCAAGTATATAATATTATCATACATTAAAATAAAACTAGTCAAACCCTAGAGTGAAAACCCCTAGGATCTATTCTTTTTCTCTTCTTTGGCACTCAACGGTGCTTAGACTTAAACTTAATGCTATTTTATTTGCATAATCATAATATAAATATATTTTATTATGATTTTATTATTATCAATCTTATATCTTTTTATTTGTGAAATAAATATTAAAGCTTTTGTCTCAGGAGCAAAATTGAAAATCTAGACTGATTCTTATTTCAAGGTTAAAACAAACTAAATAATAGGAATAAAAATCAATCTAATTCTGATTCAGATTCCTAATTGAATTAAGCAGGAAGAGTGAATGAGTGATTCTAATTCTGATTCTAATATTGAACCAAACAAATCCTAAATTTAGACTCTAATTTGGGTTGTAGACCAATCATGGGCCAAGGCCAAGTTTGAAGCCACACCAATTTAGGCCAAGCCTTGTTTTGGGCCTTAGCCTAACTTGATCTAGGTCTAATATTTAGAATTTATTTTGTAGTTTAATTATGCATTATGATTGTTTATTTCTTGACATTTATGCCTTATTCTAAAAGTTCAAATTGATTGTAAATTATATTTCATTTTGCAAGATTAAATAAAATATGTATTATTTTATCTATTTATAGTAAATAATTTATGTGCTCATAGTCTATATAGAATGTGTATAAAATATAATTGTTGCTTGTCAAATTCAAGACATATGGTTTGAATGCAGTGTTTAATATTTTATAGCTCATGGAGGTACATACAAATTATGGATCTTATATTGAGTGATCATATGCATACATCTGGTTGCATATGCATATTGTTTTGGGCAATATTAGTTATCTCATTTTAGAAGAATTTTATAATTGATATAGGTGCTTAGCTACTAAAGTGGTTCATCAATTGATGCTTGTAAATTTTTTGTCATATTGGTGTTATGAGATTTTAAGTTACAGCATACAATTGCCTATCCAAAGTAGGTTATTATATATTGTAATTTTGAGGATAAACATTGAGCCTTATATTAGAGGGTACATTATCTCAAAGAATTTATCTACCCAAAAGGGATAGTTTTCTTAAAGGTATATTCTTATGATTTACTTCACGTAGAGAGATTTCACTAATATATTGTGTTTTCTGCTCAAAAGAAAGTTTATGATGATGGATCAAGACTTCAATGTATTGAAATTATTTTATTATTTATTGCCCATATTCTAATTATTGCATTTTTATCTTGAACAATCTCCTTTATAGTGAATAATAACCATGCTACTATTAAAATCTTAATTGGCTCCAATTATAAGAGATAGAAAGAGGATTTTGAGTTTGCCCTAAGGATTAATGATATTGGGCTGGCTTTACATGAGAGAGAGCCTCCTAAACCATTGATGAGAGCACTCCTGAATAGAATGAATTTTATGCTAAGTGAGTGTGTCAAATCATTTGGGCTTGCATGTATGAAAAGGTCTATTTCTGAGCATCTTATAAGGGGATTACCTAAGACCAATAATCCAAGAAATTTTTGACTACTATAAGACAAAGATATCATAAATCTGAACTAGAAAAACTCATGAGCGAGTTAATGGGTATGAGATATGATAATATGGGTAGTGTTAGAGGCTTTATCATGAAAATGGTTCATATTTAAACTAAGCCGAGAGCCTATGCCATTATCCTTCCTGATAAGTTCGTGGTTCATCATGCTCTTAATTCCCTACCTATTAAGTTTAGCCAAATTAAAACTACTTATATTGCCTTGGATGAGACTTAAGAGTGTAAATGACCTTATTTCTAAATGTGTCTTTGAAGAAGAAATGCTTAAAAAGGAAAAGGGTGAAGGTGCCCTACTTGTGTCCAATTATAAACCCAACTAAGGTAAAAGATCTACAAACCTTAGAAAGTCTAAACATGGGCCCCTCTAAGAAGGTTCAGGAAGGCATGGTAAAGGTTAGACTCAAGGTACATGAGGTTCTAAGGCTGCCATTAAGAAATATGTTCACTGGTTCTTTTACAAGAAAAGAGAACATCAGAAAAGCGAGTGTACTTACTACAAGTATTAGTTAGAAAAGAAGAATAAACAGAAAGACAATTTCTTAGCTTGTGTTCATTTTGAATCTAGTTTAGTCAATGATCTATTACACTCATGGTGACTTGATAATGGAGCAACTATTAATGTTGCTATTACTTTACAGAGGTTTAAAAACAAATAGAAACCGAGTGATGGAGAAGCCAATCTTGAAGTTGGGAATGATGCAGAAGTTGAAGTTTTTAAAAAAGACATTTTATGTACCATCCTTCATATGGAATTTAATTTCAATTTCTATTTTGAATAAAGTTAGATATTATTTTTGTATTGGAAATGAAAAGATTGATTTGATTTTTAATTCACAAGTTGTTGAAATTTTTTTTTTATCTGATGGTTTATATAGACTAAGTTTGACTCTTGATAATGAGTATAAATAATTGCTCTAGAAAAGTTTATATCCAAAAGGACTTATAAAAGACCCTAACTAAATAAAAGTTCTCAATGTTGTGGCATAAACATCTAGGTTACATTTCTATAAGGAAAGTTAAAGGACTTATAAAAGACAATATATTATCCTTTCTTAATTTTGAAGATATAGAGACCTGTGTTGATTACATTTAGGATAAGTTAGCTAAGTTTATGAATAAGAGTGCAAGCCATATTAGTGGATCTATGTTGCCCACCTTGTGTGGTAATAAGTATCTTATTACTTTTATTGATAGCTTTTTGCATTATGGTTATCTTTATTTGATTAAAGAGAAATCAAAAGCTTCAAAAAAGATCAAGAGATCTCTAAAACTGAGGAAGAAGAAAACAGGGACTCATTCCCTTTTGATCACTTTTTTTAATAAAGAAAAATTGTTAAACCTAATGAAAGCGATTAGAAAAAACAAATCCAGGCCCAATCTAATCCAAAAATCCTAAAAATCTATACTAAAATCTAGGCAGCCAAACAAACCACAACCTTAAAAGATTCATGATTCAAAAAAATATATAGGCATGGACATGCATGAAATCCTCATAAAATGACAAGAATTTGGTTCTAAATCCACATATACCTACTCTGATATCGCATATTAGGATTTTTTAGATCACATATGTGTAATTAGAACACCAAATAATAATAAAATAAAATTCATATCGATTTGTGCCATTGTGTGAAAGCTGCGGAGATTCCAAGAGGCTTAGATCTTTCTCTTGTTATTCCTTTCTTAGGCAGTATTCTTGATGAAAAAACTGATTGCAGTATAAGGAAAGAAGAAAAGGCTTGATTTATTTATAATAAAATCTTAAAAAGACCTTCTTATCATAGGTTACTATTGAGCTTCAGACTCATAAAAACAATCAATCACAACATTCAATAGAGATGAACTTAAGTTCAAAACCATATGAATCACATTTATTAAGAGTGTGCTCATCTCGCTTATATTATTGGATCAAATTTATTCAATCAATTTTATAAATTTAAAAACACTAACAATAAATAATAGTCCATATAAAAAAAAATTCAATATTATCAACTAAGCCAACTCCTAGCCAAGGCTGCCAGTTTATGCATTGCCTCTAGTCGATCCTTTGGCCTGCTGCTGCTGTCAGTACTAGTGCACAATCCTCGCCTCGGCCTCTCTATTCGGATCTGCCATCAAACCAAATGCAATGCTTAAACACCGCTATAGCTTAGCCCAGCCAACGGACTGCCAAGGCAACCTTATGGTCGTGTTCTACGTCGTCCAAACCCTGTTTCGGCCTTCTCTCTTTTCCTATGTTCTGCACACGCGAACTCGTATCCGTGAACATAATTGCTTCAATTGTAGAGCACAGCCAACGTTGGTCTTCTTTTTTTTTTTTTTCTCAATTAGCAAGCAGTGACCGAAATCACCATTGATATTATGAAATTTTCTGCAGATGTTCAGAACGGTCAGAAGATTAGTTTCTTGTCTAAAACGCAGGAGGGCTTGAGAGTGACATTATGGACCAGATGCTTCACGAATTGGTTCATTACGCCAAGGTCTTACGCGTCGAAAATGGGCAAACGCTCTAGAAGAAATGACCGAGTTGCAACAATTTGAAACTCACATTCGGACCATTATGCTAGCTAGCAAAATAATTAATGACCCTTTTAGTTATAGTTACGCTGTTCTCTGCTTCGAGGACAAGGCCTTTTTTTTTCTCTAGGATAATCTATTTCATCTATTTATATTTTGCTAAACAAAATCATCTATTTCTAGTGTAACCATAGTAATGGAAATACTTAATCTGATTTTTTTTTTCGCTTTTTGAGGCTTTTATTTTTATTCATTCTTACTTTTGTCTCCGTGGAGAATAGCACGGGAGTCGGCGAAGACTGCTACTTAATTGAATGGCTCGTCGTATCTGACCATCCAATTTGGTCAATATTATAAAAAAATTTAATTGGTTGGACCATTCCTCGTCAAATGTCAACAAAATCATTGGTTTTGGGCATGAGTTTGAATTCTCTTGCTTTGCCTGGAGTAGCACGTACGTCTGGTTTCAGTCTCTATAGTATAATATAAATAAGACCGTTTTCTGCACAAGAAAGAATGAAAAAAGCCAAGAAAGCAAGGTTGTTGGCTTGTAGCTTAAATTCATTAGACATTTGAGTGCTGCTGAACTTTGTTATTTAATTAGTGCTGTAATATTATGGCTAATTTTAGCTCGTTTGTTGCATTGCTATTTGGATATCTTTGCTTCACCAAAGGAATCAGCCACTGCAATGGAGAAACCAACATGAGATGCGTACAAAGTGAAAGGCAAGCACTCCTCAAGTTCAAGGCCGGCCTGGAAGATCCTCATCGGCTTCTCTCCTCATGGACGGGTGCATACTGCTGTGAATGGACGGGTGTGGACTGCGACAACGAAACTGGGCATGTCATCGCCATCGACCTTAGATACCAGCATCTATCCAACGATCCTTCCACTGAGTGGCTATTGGGAGGTGAGATTGGTTCTTCTTTACTTGACCTCAAGCACCTAAAGTACTTGGACCTGAGCTCAAACAATTTTGTTGGACAAAGCATCCCACAGTTTATTGGTTCGATGAAGCAACTTAGATATCTTAACCTATCCAATGCGGGCTTTAGTGGGAGAATTCCTCATCAGCTTGGTAATCTTTCGAACTTGGAGTACCTTGATCTCAATTCATTGTACTCTTTGTATGATTTGAATTCTGATGATATTCAATGGCTCTCTTATCTTTCTTCCTTGCTGTATCTTGACATGGGTGGGGTGACCCTTGCAAAGGCATCTGACTGGTTTCATGCGGTCAATGCATTGCCTTCTCTCTTGGTTCTTCACTTGCCCTTTTGTAGTCTTTCAATCATTCCTGCCGCAATCTCATATCTTAATCTCTCTTCTCTTGCCACCCTTGATCTTTCGAACAATGAGTTTGACTCTAAGCTCCCAGAGTGGTTGTTCAATATCAGCAGTCTAGTAGAACTCAATCTTCAATTCAATCATTTCCATGGTTCGATACCTGATGCCTTCAATAGCATGGCCTCTCTTGAGGTTCTTCGGCTTGGAGTCAATGATTTCGTGGGGGCAATTCCATCCAGCATTAAAAAGCTTGTAACTTGGGGATTTTGGATCTGTCATCTAATATATTTGATGGAGAGATGATGATGGCTGCAGAAGTTTTTTCTGGCTGTGTCAGGGAGAGTCTGGAAGTGCTGAATTTGAGAAGCAATGAATTGAGAGGAAAATTGGCAGGTTGGCTGGGGCTGTTAAAAAGATTGACCTTTCTGGACCTCAGTGGTAACTTACTGTATGGCCCAATTCCTGCATCTATAGGAAGATTATCAGCTCTGCAGACTCTATTTCTTGACCACAACCAGTTGAATGGCACACTTCCAGTAAGTCTTGGACAGCTTCTGAATCTGAAGGTGTTTGATGTTTCTTTCAATTTATTTAGGGGACTTCTAAAGAAGATCACCTCATGAATCTCTCGAGGTTGGAATATTTGAGCTTGGCGTCGAACTCTCTCGTCATTAATATAAGCTCAGACTGGGTTCCTTCATTTCAGTTGAGGATGATTGGTTTCCGCTCTTGCCGATTAGGCCCCGCGTTTCCTGCATGGCTCCAAACACAGAAGGACTATTGGGTGATGGACTTGTCCTACGGAGGAATAGCAGATAATTTGCCTGACTGGTTATGGAACTTGTCTAGTCAAATTGTTCTTCTAGATCTCTCTTATAATCAGCTCATTGGCAAGGTTCCTGCATCATTAAGGTTCGCTAGTATTTCTGTTCTTATTTTGAGCTCAAACAAGTTCTATGGTCCATTGCCTCCTTTGCCTTCTAGCATAGAGTATCTGGATCTCTCCAACAATTCATTTTCAGGTGATCTACTTCCAATATTTGCTGTTAGGCCATTGCTTCTTTCTAATTTGTTTCTATCTAACAACTTCATTAATGGTACAATTCCAGAATCCATATGTGGAGTGAGTCTCTTGGAAGCTGTTGATATATCTAAAAATCTCCTGTCGGGAGATCTCCCTCAATGTTGGGCAGAGCTTCAAACTTTGAAAGCGTTGGATCTCAACAGCAATAATCTCTCTGGTTCAATTCCTAGCAGCATGAGCTCACTCAGTATCCTCGAAACCTTGCACTTGGGTAACAATTGCATCTATGGAGAGCTTCCTGAATCTTTGAAATACTGCAAATCCTTGGTAACTCTTGATCTTGGCGGGAATAGATTATCAGGAGCCATACCAACTTGGATCGGGGCACTGCCATTTTTGAAAATTCTTCGGCTAAGATCAAACAAGTTTGTTGGCAACATCCCTTCAGAGCTGGCTCAACTTGCTGCTCTTCAGATTTTGGACCTCGCAGAGAATGATCTGTCAGGAACCATACCACAAAGTTTTGGCAACTTTGCTGCAATGGTATCGACACAAAAGGCCAACAAAAGCGTGTTGGATGGTTATCAAAGTTCAGTAGTGTCCAGTCTTGATAGTTATGGTCCCTTGGGCTACATAGAGAGCTTGCTGGTGGTAATGAAAGGAAGGGAGTTGGAATATAGCAAAAATCTTCAATACGTGGCAAGCATAGACCTCTCAAACAATGAATTGTCAGGAGAAATCCCTCCAGAGTTGATGAATCTCTTTGGATTGCAGGGTTTAAACATGTCAGCTAATCATCTTACAGGCAAGATTCCAGATGGAATTGGTGGACTGAAGTTCCTGGAGTCCCTTGATTTATCAAAAAACAATCTCATGGGTTCGATTCCTGCAAGCATGTCAGCCTTGACTTGGTTGAGCCACTTAAATTTGTCATTTAATAATTTGTCAGGAAGAATCCCATCAGGCTATCAGCTTCAAACTCTTGTTGATCCATCCATTTACAGTGGAAATCCTAAACTCTGTGGGCCTCCTCTCGATAGAGCATGCCTCGATAATCGAACACTGGATGATCTAGATGGTAATTGTGGTGATGGAGATGGATGTGGGACTGCAACGATTTCTTTTTACATAGGAACTCCTCTGGGATTTGTGGTAGGATTTTGGGTCATATGTGGCCCCCTTCTGTTTAACAGAACTTGGAGGAGCAAGTACTTTAAATTCATTGACAGGACGAATGGTAGGCTTATGGCTGTTGCTTCCATGATTTCTGGTTTACTAGAGAGGTGTTGGGGGATGAAAGTGTAAGCTGAAGAAAAGTGTAGGGAAAAATTGGCAGAAGATATATTTTCACTTGCATTGTTAAAACTATACAACATACTTGTATTTTCTTTTTTTTTTTATATATAATGAAGCATTGAAGTTGACTTTTGTGTATGCTTATGATTGCAAGGCCAGTTATTTATATTTTTTTCTAATTTTTTATATACCAAGCAATTATTTAGTATCTCTCATAGGACAAGTCAATAAAACCAATGACTCGGTTCCGCTGACTAGCTGGTTGGCCAAGCTAGACACAGGAATCCTTTGAAGCCATGCTAAAGTTCCATCTTGAATTAATAGCGTCATTTTTCTTTAATGTGTCTACATCTTTCCTTTAGATTTACAAATTTTTACTTGTTTTGATGGATCATCCCAACTTCAACCTTGTTTATTTTTAGTTTTAATTTTTTGTTGCAGCTGAACTAGCTTCCAAGAGTTGTTTTATTTACTTACGATTTCCTGAAATAAAAAAATAAGGTTGTTTGGATTGGTATAGAATATAAATATGGTGACCAGCACGGTGAACAAATAAGCATTCATAAAAAATTATTGAGGTAAATGCAACCATATTTCTTATTGATTCTTTTAGGAGTGTTTGGTTTATAGTAATTCACTATGCAAATGACATATTTGGCAATTTAATATACTACTCTGAATAGTAATTTTAATTTTGATAATTTAAGATTCATAATAATATGATTTTCGATAGGTATTTGAAATTATCAAAATCTATTAATTCTAAATTATACTCTCAACTTTTATATAAATTGAATAATGCTTAATTTGATTATATATTTAATTTTCATTAAATAATATTTAAATATTTAATATAATATACAATATAATATTCCATATTAATATTAAATTTATATATATATATATATATATAATTAGAATACCAAATAATAATACATTAAATATATAATATCTTATATCTATTTGTGCCATTGTGTGAAAGCTGCAGAGATTCCAAAAGGCTTAAGTTGCATTTGATGGCCGATAATCAATCTAAATTATCGGTAATTTAAATTGGGCCCACTAAATAGCAATGTTTGGTATATATTTTTAATGGTAATCTATCTTGTAGTGATAATCTGGATTACTTCTTAAGAAGCAATCCAGATTATCTTAGGAGGAGGTGGTTATTTAGATTACCGAAGATGTTGTATCTTATAAATTTTTTTGATAAAATAGCCCTTGCCCCCTTCTCTTTTATGAAAATAAAATCATTCCCTTTTCTTCTATGAAAATAAAATCATCCCCTTTTCTATGAAAACAAAATAATCGCTCTAGCCCTCCAGGCCCAAAGCAACAAAGCTACCAACCCATGTCTTGATTCCAAAACTATTTCACTCTTCTTTCTTGCAAAGATTTAGCGTTATTTTCACAAAGACCATAGTTTCCTACCTTTTTGATGGGTACAAGAAAAACGCAAGCAACATAAAAATAGTTGTACATGCAAATCAATCTTCTCTTAGAAACAAATAAGCCCTTCAATTAGTGAAAAATAATTCTTTCAATTCATTTATGATGATAAATGTGCCAAACAAGATGAAATTTTGTCAGCCTTTCCGTACTACCTTCCCTTATGTAGTGCATCAATTTCATGTCATCAATATTTCCTTTATGAATTGCATTTGACAAACGCAACTAACTACTATATCCCCTTTCCCATTGTTTTATGTCATTCTTGATATCTAAACCATCGGACACCAAATCGACAAGCAAATTAGAGGAAGGACCAAGTGATTGAGAAAAATTTCTTGCTTGGGACAAAGAACTTGAGATCCAATTTACAAAACTAGTGGAGGCGCTTCGTGATGAACTTGGTTTTTTTTTTTTTGATATGGGATAAGATATCATCCATAGGAAGAATGAGGGAGCGCTATTGCTGCGAAGACGAAGAGGGGAGAGAGATATATTAAAATTTTTAATAGATTTAATTTAGGAGTATTTTGAAAATTTATTGTTATATAACTGATAATCTATTTGTCATACCAAATATAGTAATAATATTACTGTAACATTATCTATGCATACCAAACATAGTAATCAACATTATTGATAATATATCAAACGGTAATTTATTGTAAAAAATTTACATTACCATTCAGGATTGCCTGGCGATCACCAAATGCAACCTTAGATCTTTCTCTTCTTATTCCTTTCTTAGGCGGTATTCTTGATGAAAAAACTAGTTGCAGTATAAGGCGAGAAGAAAAGGCTTGATTTAGTTATAATTAAACCCTAATAGATCTTTTTATCATAGGTTACTATTGACACTACAACAAATCTAAAAGGAGATGATGCTAAAAAAAGCTTTTTTCAATGCTAATAAGTGCCGAAAGAATATGCCCCAATGCTTTTTGAAGCGTCAAAAAAGCGTCAGAAAATGGGGAGTGGAGAGATTTTTTTGACGTTGTCGAAAAGTTGAATTTTTTTGTAAAAAAATTAAAAATTGTGCGGCTTTCTTTTCCTCTCTCTCTCTCATCAAGCTAAAATTTAATTTTTTAAAATTTTTAGCCGTGATGCTATGTTATTGTCGGCCCCCTGTCCTCCTCCTGCTCTTCTTCTTCTTCCCCTCTTTCTTCTGCTCGTCCTTGATCTGATGTCGCCATCCTTGTCCTCCCATGCCGAACCCAGCCGAAGCAAAGGAAGAAGACTGTGTCTTCTTCTCCCAAGCTGACTCCTCTCCCTCGCGCCTCCTTGTCGTCGGCAACCATGGCAGTGAGATTTTAAACTCACAGTTGCAGCAACAGCCAAATACATAAGCCATACCATAGCTCTGGGATCCTTTAACTAAGTCAACAACCATGATTTTAAACTCGATGTCATGCTGCTTCCACCTCATCAGAAGCCAAACTGGCTTGGCTTGGCACCATTTAATTCTGAAATTTTAATTCCCTAATCATTTGGCTAACATTCCATAGCCGGATCCAGCCTCGGGTGGAGGGCTGATCTCTTCCGGCCATTGTGCACGGCTAAGAAGAGCAATGCAGATCCTCACAAAAATAGAGCAAGAAGGGCCCTTTGGATGATCCAAACTCTCCAAATCCGAGTTATTCTTTGGTCTAAATCTCTTCCTTACCACCAACCATCATGGGATTTAGATCCTAGTAAGACCCGATTCATCCTAGGTCCCGATTCAGCCACAAAACATGGCTGTTGTGGGTCGAAAATCCTCAAAAATAGGGCATAAACTACTACTAAGCATAACTTGATTTTCAGCAACTGCTAACGATGAATCATGGTGTCTGGGACCTTTAGAACAAAACCAGATAAGAAGAGTTAGGATTGCTTTCCGATTTCTTGCCAGAATGCAGGTAAATGCCGGCGAGCCCTTGCTTTCCTGTGCTCTATCTTATCTCTAGAACAGAGATACCAAGATCCCATTAAAAACATTGAATCCTACTCAGATTCAACACAAATCAAAGATCAACATGATTAGAAATTTGAGAAGAAGCAAAATGAATTTAAGTTTTAGGAACTTATCGTTGAAATCCGATCGATCTTAGAGAAAGGACCTTCTTTGTTTCTCTCCTCTTCATTTCTTTTCAAGTTGTGAGGTGAAGCAGAGGGAAGGCCAAAGGGCAGGAACAACATTGGGGGTGGGTTCTAGTGCCGTTGGGTACCTGAGGCAGGGGGAGCTGCGTTGAGGTTCCAAGGATTCCCCTGCACAAACATGAAGAGAGTCCGATAATGGAGGAAGCTCCGATCTACACTCTCTAACGGTGGTTTACCCACAAGGAGAAGAAGAGAAGAAGAAGGAGGAGGAGGAGGAGGAGGAAAGAGAAGAAAAAGGGGCGATACATAGGGAAAAAAAATGATGTCGATGCCTTTAGGCGATACATGGGAAAAAAAATGATGCTGACGCTTTAGAAAGCATCGGCATCCGATTAAAATAGACATAAAATACATGCCAATGCTTTAGGAAGCGTCGACATCCAAAAATATGATGCCAATGTCAGCATCCGAAGAAATACAATGCCGATGCTTTCTAAAGCGTTGGCAACCAAAAAAGAAAGCGTTGGCATCCAAAAAATACGAAAGTATCGGCATCCGAAAAAATACTCGACGCTTCCTGCAAAAATTCTCGACGCTTACCCCTAGCATCGAAAAAAATGAGTTTCTACAATGATATTTTGTTGTAGTGTGAGCTTCAAACTCATATAAACAATCAATCACAACATTCAATAAAGATGAACTTAAGTTCAAAACCATATGAATCACATTTATTAAGAGTGTGCTTATCTCGCTTATATTATTGGATCAAATTTATTCAATCAATTTTGTAAATTTAAAAACACTAACAATAAATAGTAGTCCATATAAAAAAATTTCAATATTATCAACTAAGCCAACTCCTAGCCAAGGCTGCCAGTTTATGCATTGCCTCTAGTCGATCCTTTGGCCTGCTGCTGCTATCAATACTAGTGCACAATCCTCGCCTCGGCCTCTCTATTCGGATCTGCCATCAAACCAAATGCAATGCTTAAACAGCGCTATAGCTTAGCCCAGCCAACGGACTGCCAAGGCAACCTTATGGTCTACGTTGTCCATGTTGAAACAAGATGAAAAGTTGATGGGATAGGAGCAAAAGATATTTTCTTATTTCATAGACTTTTCTTCACACCATACAACCTTGCCATATGCCTCCTTATATAGACATGAAGGATGACAATTTTAATGTCTTTGGATTAAAAGTGACTCATGGGAATACATGCATTTTTGATATTACCAAAGTGACTCTTTGGATTCCTAAAGTGACTCTTTGAGTTACTAAAATGACTCTTTGGATTCCTAAAAAGTCATGTAATTAATTGCAAATTACTTCCTAACACTCCTTAATTTGCAATAGATTCTTAAATTTTTTGAATTTTTCTATGGTGACAGCTTTGGTAAGAAAATCTGCAGCTTGCTCATTTGTGCCAACATACTTTAAAATGATTTCTTCTTTATTTATTAAATCCCGAATGACATAATGTCGAAGTTCAATATGCTTGACCTTGCATGGAAGACTAGATTCTTGGACAATGCAATTGCTGACATATCGTCACAATAAATGATAGTCGGTTGAACTTGGATTTGTTGTAAGTCCAATAAAACTCTTCTTAACCAAACTGTTTCGCATGCAGCATCAGTGGTTGCAATGTACTCTGCTTCTGCTAAAGATAAAATAATTATTTTTTGTTTCTTTGAACTCCATGAAATCATCTTTGAACCAAGACAAAAAATATAATAAGATGTGCTTTTTCAATCATCAATTGAACCAGCCCAGTCACTATCAGAATAACCAATGAGCTGTTATTTTCTTCTTTAATATAATTTATGCCTTGCCTTTGACTTCCTTGGAGATATCTCAAGATGCGTTTTACAATAGCATAATGCAGTTTGCTTGGTTCTTGCATAAATCTTGAAACAACATTCACAGTATGAATAATGTCAAGCCGTGTGTTGGTTAAATATATTAATGAACAAACTAGTCTTCTGTAGAGCGTTGCATCAGCTTTTCAACACCATCATCTTGTTTTAGCTTTTCATTCAATGCCATTGGAGTTGAAACTGGTTTACTTTTATCCATTAGAAATTTTTGCAGCATGTCTTTAATGTACTTCTCTTGTGAGATAAAAATTTCTCCTTTGGCTTACTTTACTTGGATGCTAAGAAAATACTTCATTAATTCAAGATCTGACATCTCGAAATTTCTTCATCATGCTTTGCTTGAATTCTTCAACAATTTGCACATTAGTTCCCATGTAGATAAGATCATCAACATAGATACAAACAATAAGAAAGTTAGTGGCATCAAATATCTTTATATAAAGAGATATTTCACTTGGGCTTCTTTGGAATCCATTTGAATAGAAGTATTTCTCAATCCTGTTGTTCCAAGCTCGTGGAGCTTGCTTCAAGCCATATAGAGCTTTGTGAAGTTTATAGACTTTGTGTTCCATACCTGCCACTTGATACCCTTAAGATTGTTTGGCGTATACCTCCTCCTTAAGTTTGCCATTGAGGAAGGCAGATTTGACGTCAAGTTGGAAGACTTGAAGCTCAAGTTGGGCAGCAAGATCAAGGATAATATGGATTGTCTCCATTCTTGCAACTGATGCAAATGTTTCAATGAAGGCGATGCTAGACTGCTGCGAGTATCCCTTGGCGACAAGTCGATCTTTATGCTTTTGAATAGATCCGCCTTCTTTATACTTGATTTTGTAGATCCATTTTAGCCCAATTGCATCCTTCCCTTCTGGCAAGTTGACAAGCTCCTAAGTTTTGTTCTTTTGAATTGTTGCTATTTCGCCATCCATTGCCTTTTTCCATTCTTCCTTCACCATAGCTTCCTCAAAATCTTAAGGTTCATAACCAAAGAAAGCAAATTGACAAGTGTTATACATATCTTGCTTGGATCAAACTTTCTTTGGTGGAGAATCTATATCCATGGTTTCTAAGAAGGAGGGAGAATGAATTGAACTTGGTGAAGAAGAGGAGGCTTGTGATGTAGATGATGAAGTTTGTATTGATGATGAAGGAGTAGAATAAATTGAACTTGTGATGTAGAAGGAATTTGTTGATGCTCTTCTTGTTTAGCTTGTGGCTCACCAACTCATATGAGTTTGGCATTTGAGATGAGCTTTGTGTCCAATTCAAGTTAGTTTCTTCATCAAAAATTACATCTCTTGAGATGACAAGCTTCTTGATTTTTGGATTGAACAACCTGTATCCTTTGGATTCATCACTATAACCAATAAAGATTAGTTTTTCTCCTTTTTCATCAAATTTCTCTTGGTACTATGATAAAATGTGAGAATAAGCAATACAACCAAATACTTTAAGATGATGTACTTTTGGTTTTCTTTTGTGCCATGCTTCAAATGGAGTTTTGTTAAGCACTGCTTTTGTAGAAGATATATTAAGAATGTAAACAGCATTAGCACACCTTCAGCCCAAAAATTATTTGGTAAGCCTTTTCCTTTCAACATGCTTTGGGCCATTTCCACAATGGTGCGATTTCTTCTTTTAGCAACTCCATTTTGTTGAGGACTCATACGAATTGTGAGTTATCTTTGGATACTATTTTGCTGGTAATATTCCATAAATGGTTTGTAGATGAACTCTCTGCCTCGATCAGTTCGAAGAGTCTTGATTTGGAGTTCACTTTGTTTCTCAACTAATACTTTGAATTATAGAAAAATGGAGAAAGCTTCGAACTTAGCATGCAAGAAGTAAACCCACATCATTCTTGTATAATCATCAACAAATAGAATGAAGTACCTTCGGTTGTTGTGTGATGGAGTTCTTGTGGGTCCACATATATCAGCATGAACAAGTTAAAAAGGTGCTTTGGTTCTCTATGAAGACTTTAGAAATGGTAGCTTATGCATTTTTTCATATATGCAGCCTTCACATACTTGGCTTCTTTCTTCGATGGAAGAAAGACCAATCACCATATTTTTTTTCTTGAGTAGATGCAGCCCCTTCATATTCAAGTGTCCATATCGAAGATGCCATAAAGTTGACATATTGATAACTTCACTTTTGAATACAACATCTTCAGATAACATAGTTAGAGGAAAAACCTGGTTTGTGCTGATGAGAATAGTAGCAATTACATAGTTATTCCTTTTATCAAAAATTTTGTAGCTACTGTTATTAAAGTTGACAGTATATCCTTTTTGAGTAAGTTGCCCAATGCTTAGGAGGTTATGAGATAAATTTGGCATATAAAGAACATCATTAATAAGCCTTTTGGTACCTCCTTCGGTGAGAACTTCAATAGTTCCTTTGCCTTCAACAGTTTGGAGTTTGTCATCTCTGAGCATGACTTGAGAAGAATAATTTTTGTCAAGATGGAGGAAGATCTTTTGATTCCCCATCATGTGGTTGCTACACCCACTATCCAAGTACCATACATTTTGATAATCTTCTTGGGCATTCATGCAAGAGAAGAGTTGTTGAGTTTCTGCTTTATTTTTAGTGTAATTGGCTTCATCATTTCCATTTTTCTTTTGGTACCAACAGTCCCTTTGTGAATGATTGGGAACTTGCACTTACTGTATCTGTATCGACAATCTTTTGAGTCATGGTTATTCTTGCAAACTCACATCGAGGATTCAAACCACCGATTGTTGTTGGTTTGCTCCTCCTTGATTGTTGCCTTTTTCCTTCTTTTGGAATGGTCCTCCTTGTACTTCTGTTTAAAGTTCTTTTTTTCTAAGGTGTTGAGCTTGGTTTGGAAGGCTTGCTCAAGAGGTTGAGTAGAAGACCTATTCATTCTTTCCTCATGAACTTGAAGAGAACTCATTAGTTCATTAAAACTATAGGCAAAGAGATCTTTTGATTCTTCTATTGCAGTAACAACATGATCATATTTTATAGGAAGACTTCTGAGAACCTTTTGAACAACTTTTCTATCTTCAATGGTATCTCCAAGGCTTCTAATTTGATTAACAACTTCAGTAACTTTGGTAAGAAAGCTTTGCATACCTTGTCCTTCTTTCATTTGCATGTTGTCAAAATCTCTCCAAAGTGATTGTAACTTTAGTGAGATGATTTTCTCATTACCTTGGAAACCTTCTTTGAATATTTCCCAACCTTGCTTTGCTTTCTTTGCTCCAAAAATTCTGGGGTAAATGGTTTGGCTTATTCCTTGCTGAATGTATCGAAGAGCACTTGTATCTTTCTTCACATTCTCCTTGTACTCCTTTTGTTTTTCTGTTGTCCATTTTGTTGGAGCATCTTGTGGTTGAGGTGGCTTTACATATGAACCTTCGACTATGTCCCAAAGGTCTTGGGAGATGAATATGGTTTGCATTTGACTACTCCAATAGTCATAATGCTCACCATTGAAGATAGGAACTTGGTTAGAAGTGTAGGAGAACATGGTAGTTGATGAAGATGCCATCTTGATAAGTGCTTCTTCTAAAACTAATACCAAATTTGTTGGAACAAGATTAAAAGTTGGTGGGATAGGAGCAAAAGATATTTTTTTGATTTCATGGACTTTTCTTCACACCATACAACCATGTCATATATCTCCTTATATAGACATGAAGGATGATAATTTTAATGTATTTGGAACACCAAAGTGACTCCTGGGAATACACGTATTTCTGATATCACCAAAGTGACTCCTGGGAATACACGTATCTCGTCCAAAACGCAAGATTGCTTGAGAATGACATTATGGACCAGATGCTTCACGAATTTGTTCATTACGCCAAGGTCATATGACCACTCTTCGTCGAAAATGGGCAAACACTTGGGAACACGGTTAGAAGAAATGTCCCATCACGGAGGATTCTGGACATGGAAGCAGGGCACCCCTATCCCTCTGCTCTTAAGCAGATATTGTACTTTGACTTTTCTGGACTGAATCGCACGAGGCTAGTGTGATCGTCCGTCTGTACAAAAAAAAAAAAAAAAAAGGCTTCCTTTCCGTGGACCGCCACAGTTATTAAACATAGACTTAGCTGTGTAGAGATTGTTTAGTGCGGCGAGCTATTTAACTGACATCCTTTTATTGTGACCACTATACTAGCAATACAAGGACCCTTTTAGTTATAGTTACGCTATTCTCTGCTTCGAGGACAAGGCCTTTCTTTTCTCTTGGATAATCTATTTCATCTATTTATATTTTTGCTAAACAAAATCATCTATTTCTATTGTTACCACAATAATGGAAATACTTAATCTGATTTTTTTCCCTTTTTGAGGCTTTTATTTTTATTCATTCTTCCTTTTGACTCCGTGGAGAATAGCATGGGAATCGGCAAAGACAAGTCCAATGCGGAGGCTGCCACTTAATTGAATGGCTCGTCGTATCTGACCATCCAATTTGGACCAGTCCTCATCAAATGTCAACAAAATCATTGGTTTTGGGCATGAGTTTGAATTCTCTTGCTTTGCCTGGAGTAGCACGTTTTTCTGGTTTCAGTCTCCATGCTGCAAATAAGACAGTTTTCTGCACAAAAAAGAATCAAAAAAGCCAAGAAAGCAAGGTTGTTGGCTTGTAGCTTAAATTCTTTAGACATTTGAGTGCTGCTGAACTTTGTTATTTCATTAGTGCTGCAATATTATGGCAAATTTTAGCTCGTTTGTTGCATTGCTCTTTGGATATCTTTGCTTCACCAAAGGAATCAGCCACTGCAATGGAGAAACCAACATGAGATGCGTACAAAGTGAAAAGCAAGCACTCCTCAAGTTCAAGGCCGGCCTCGAAGATCCTTATCGGCTTCTCTCCTCATGGACGGGTGCATACTGCTGTGAATGGACGGGTGTGGACTGCGACAACGAAACTGGGCATGTCATCGCCATCGACCTTAGATACCAGCATCTATCCAACGATCCTTCCACTGAGTGGCTATTGGGAGGTGAGATTGGTTCTTCTTTACTTGACCTCAAGCACCTAAAGCACTTGGACCTGAGCTCAAACAATTTTGTTGGACAAGCATCCCACAGTTTATTGGTTCGATGAAGCAACTTAGATATCTTAACCTATCCAATGCGGGCTTTAGTGGGAGAATTCCTCATCAGCTTGGTAATCTTTCGAACTTGGAGTACCTTGATCTCAATTCATTGTATTCTTTGTATGATTTGAATTCTGATGATATTCAATGGCTCTCTTATCTTTCTTCCTTGCTGTATCTTGACATGGGTGGGGTGACCCTTGCAAAGGCATCTGACTGGTTTCATGCGGTCAATGCATTGCCTTCTCTCTTGGTTCTTCACTTGCCCTTTTGTAGTCTTTCAATCATTCCTGCCGCAATCTCATATCTTAATCTCTCTTCTCTTGCCACCCTTGATCTTTCGAACAATGAGTTTGACTCTAAGCTCCCAGAGTGGTTGTTCAATATCAGCAGTCTAGTAGAACTCAATCTTCAATTCAATCATTTCCATGGTTCGATACCTGATGCCTTCAATAGCATGGCCTCTCTTGAGGTTCTTCGGCTTGGAGTCAATGATTTCGTGGGGGCAATTCCATCCAGCATTAAAAAGCTTGTAACTTGGGGATTTTGGATCTGTCATCTAAATATTTGATGGAGAGATGATGATGGCTGCAGAAGTTTTTTCTGGCTGTGTCAGGGAGAGTCTGGAAGTGCTGAATTTGAGAAGCAATGAATTGAGAGGAAAATTGGCAGGTTGGCTGGGGCTGTTAAAAAGATTGACCTTTCTGGACCTCAGTGGTAACTTACTGTATGGCCCAATTCCTGCATCTATAGGAAGATTATCAGCTCTGCAGACTCTATTTTTGACCACAACCAGTTGAATGGCACACTTCCAGTAAGTCTTGGACAGCTTCTGAATCTGAAGGTGTTTGATGTTTCTTTCAATTTATTTGGGGGACTTCTAACAGAAGATCACCTCATGAATCTCTCGAGGTTGGAATATTTGAGCTTGGCGTCGAACTCTCTCGTCTTTAATATAAGCTCAGACTGGGTTCCCCCATTTCAGTTGAGGATGATTGGTTTCCGCTCTTGCCGATTAGGCCCGGCGTTTCCTGCATGGCTCCAAACACAGAAGGACTATTGGGTGATGGACTTGTCCCATGGAGGAATAGCAGATAATTTGCCTGACTGGTTATGGAACTTGTCTAGTCAAATTGGAATTCTAGATCTCTCTTATAATCAGCTCATTGGCAAGGTTCCTGCATCATTGAGGTTCGCCAGTATTTCTGTTCTTATTTTGAGCTCAAACAAGTTCTATGGTCCATTGCCTCCATTGCCTTCTAGCATAGAATATCTGGATCTCTCCAACAATTCATTTTCAGGTGATCTACTTCCAATCTTTGTTGTTAGGCCATTACTTCTTTCTAATTTGTTTCTATCTAACAACTTCATTAATGGTACAATTCCTGAATCCATATGTGGAGCGAGTCTGGAAGCTATTGATCTCTCTAAAAATCTCCTGTCGGGAGATTTCCCTAAATGTTGGGCAGAGCTTCAAACTTTGATAGCGTTGGATCTCAACAGCAATAATCTCTCTGGTTCAATTCCTAGCAGCATGAGCTCACTCAGTCTCCTCGAAACCTTGCACTTGGGTAACAATTGCATTTATGGAGAGCTTCCTGAATCTTTGAAATACTGCAAAACCTTGGTAACTCTTGATCTTGGCGGGAATAATTATCAGGAGCCATACCAACTTGGATCGGGGAACTGCCATTTTTGAAAATTCTTCGGCTAAGATCAAACAAGTTTGTTGGCAACATCCCTTCAGAGCTGGCTCAACTTGCTGCTCTTCAGATTTTGGACCTCGCAGAGAATGGTCTGTCAGGAACCATACCACAAAGTTTTGGCAACTTTGCTGCAATGGTATCGACACAAAAGACCAACAAAAGCATGTTGGATGGTTATCAAAGTTCAGTAGTGTCCAGTCTTGATAGTTATGGTCCCTTGGGCTACTTAGAGAGCTTGCTGGTGGTAATGAAAGGAAGGGAGTTGGAATATAGCAAAAATCTTCAATACGTGGCAAGCATAGACCTCTCAAACAATGAATTGTCAGGAGAAATCCCTCCAGAGTTGATGAATCTCTTTGGATTGCAGGGTTTAAACATGTCAGCTAATCATCTTACAGGCAAGATTCCAGATGGAATTGGTGGACTGAAGTTCCTGAGTCCCTTGATTTATCAAAAAACAATCTCATGGGTTCGATTCCTGCAAGCGTGTCAGCCTTGACTTGGTTGAGCCACTTAAATTTGTCATTTAATAATTTGTCAGGAAGAATCCCATCAGGCTTTCAGCTTCAAACTCTTGTTGATCCATCCATTTACGTTGGAAATCCTGAACTCTGTGGGCCTCCTCTCGATAGAGCATGCCTCGATAATCGAACACTGGATGATCTAGATGGTAATTGTGGTGATGGAGATGGATGTGGGACTGCAACGATTTTTTTTTACATAGGAACTCCTCTGGGATTTGTGGTAGGATTTTGGGTCATATGTGGCCCCCTACTGTTTAACAGAACTTGGAGGAGCAAGTACTTTAAATTCATTGACAGGACGAATGGTAGGCTTATGGCTGTTGCTTCCATGATTTTTGGTTGCTAGAGAGGTGTTGGGGGAAGAAAGTGTAAGCTGAAGAAAAGTGTAGGGAAAAATTGGCAGAAGATATATTTTCACTTGCATTGTTAAAACTATACATCATACTTGTATTTCTTTTTTTTTTTCTTTTTTATAATGAAGCATTAAAGTTGACTTTTGTGTATGCTTATGATTGCAAGGCCAGTTATTTATATTTTTTTCTATTTTTTTATATACCAAGCAATTATTCGGTATCTCTCATAGGACAAGTCAATAAAACCAATGACTCGGTTCTCTGCTGACTAGCTGGTTGGCCAAGCTAGACACAGGAATCCTTTGAATTAATAGCGTCATTTTTCTTTAATATGTCTACATCTTTCCTTTAGATTTACAAATTTTCACTTTCATCTGCGCATCTGCACACAGTTTTTATTCACAAATTTAATCATTTTAATTATTTTGCCCATGCATGGGACTTGATTAATTTCTACTAGTTTTTGAATCCAAAGCGCTCAACTACTACAGGAGTGCTGATTCTTGATTGCCTCCCAATGGACCCCTTCTTTTTTTTTTTTTTTTTTTTTTTTGATGTAAAACTACATCTGGCATGCTGAACAAAGAGAAATTATATTCAGACAGAACTTCTCTTAATCTGAATCAGCCAAAGCAAACTGCTTCGGAAGGCTTGCCAGCTGCCTTTGGAATTTTGGAGACCAAATTCACAACATTTTGAACAATGTGTTGTTTAAATTACTGGAACTCTTGACCATGTCGGGTTTGATGGGCCATCCCAACTTCATCCTTTTTATTTTTATTTTTAGTTTTTTTGTTGCAGCTGAAATAGCTTCCAAGAGTTGTTGTTTTGTTCATTCTTACGATTTCCTGAAGTTATGCCAATTTTAAAAATAATTCTTACGAACGTGAAACCTCAGTCTGAGGATCTCTGATATTTGTCGACCATCAAGCTTGGAATATGGTAAAAGGAAAGATCCCTTCTTTGACCAGAGAAAAGGGATCGAACGAGTTCTTTATTTAATTAGCCTATTTCCCTGGAACTTAAGCTCTCATATGAACTTAAGCTCTCATAGAGAAGGGATCTATTTCTTTATTTAAGAAATTTTGAAACATAAGCTCTCATATGTTTGTTTAAATATATATAAATATAATAGACACGCACGCATGCACACTTGTGTGGGGCCTAGATTGATTACACATGGAATCTTCTTTTTTTTTTACTTGATTCATATGAAGCTTACACTGCGTTACTCGTGATCATACGTTGCTAAAGTTAATTTTGTTGGGGAGCGCGGAATACCCCCAAGATCACGGCTATAGCGTATATGAGTAATGCAAAAATCTTTTACCGTTCTAATCTATGAGCATAAGATTATACCTTCAGACTTGAACGTTGGAACACTTGATTTGATTGCTCGACCTCAACCTTTTGGCCTTCCGCCGTATTTTCGAAATACCTGCTTCTCTCACAAGATGGTGGGATCTCTCTCGGCCGACCTAGGGTTTCTTGCTTTTCTTTTTTCTCAAAAGCGTTAACCCTAGCAACCAATTGAGAGGGTATTTATAGGGCTACAACAGGGACCTAATAGGCAAATATGAAAAGGACTTCCCACGTAATTAAATCTCCTAATCCTATCCCGGGTTAGGATTTAATTACGTAAATTATAATTCATTCCACTAAAGAATTATAATTGTACTCCTAATCATATTCGAATTTATATTTTCGAGCCTTAATATTAAATACTTATTATCTCCCCACGTTATGATTACAGATATCCACCAATTAAATTTAAATACTGACAATATAATTTAATTGGCTGTTATTATCCTTGAGACTTATCCACTTAACTTATTTGACGTATCGGATTCAAAATCCACTTGCAAGATTTGATACGATCAAAACTTATAAGCTTTCTCAAGGGGATATCATCAGTCCAAATTAACCGGACATGGATTCCTTCAACTATTAATATTCACCATATACATAATGTTATTGCCTAACCCACTGAGTTTATTGACTTATATAGAATCTCACTCTATGTGTAATCAAAGCAATAAACACTACATACACGTGTCTAGAAATAGAATTCAGATTAAGAGAATAAGTAATCATAATATTCATGAGTTCTAAATTATTTTATAAAGTCAGTATAAAATAATCAACTCAACTGGGTCCTGTTCAATACACACAAAGTGTACTAGCACAAATAGTTAGAATAAACCATTCCCCGTAGTCAAGACAGACCTACTTAAATTTGTGCTACAGCTCTACTGATGGTGTGTCCAATTCCATCTAAAACTGTGAACAATAAACTTGTATTCCAAAAGAACCGATGATATAGTCTTCTGTGTGTAAGCCGTACTCTATACACTAGATCAAATACTATTTGGAAATACTAGACACATGCACATATATATAGTAAATGGCACACATTGCTCAAAATGAATTCTCATTAAAAATGTAAAGACATAAAGCATATCTTTTAGTCTATATCTCTATCAAATTTCATCCCAGTTTGATTGGCTGTTGGGTATCTGGCTCACCATCTGTGATTGTTTTCAAAGGACATAAACATTTTACACTTGAAAGAAGATGAGACGGAATTCTAATTGCTAATGATGGAGCCAGTTGACCCTATAGAGAATAAAAAAATTTTTGGATGGCTCCATGACCGACGGCTCCAAGATAGTCGGCCCCAAAGACCGGCACCTCCAAGGCCAGCACCTCGAAGACCGTCGGCCCCAAAGGCCGACAGCTCCAGGACTGGCAACTCCGAGACCGGCACCTCCAAGGCCGGCACCTCGAAGACAGTCGACCCCAAAGGCCGACACCTCCAAGGCCGGTACCTCGAAGACCGTTGGCCCCAAAGGCCGACAGCTCTAAGACCGGCACCTCCAAGGCCGGTACCTCCAAGATCGGCACCTCTAAGGCCGGCACCTCGAAGACCGTCGGCCCCAAAGGCCGACAGCTCCAAGACCGGCACCTCCAAGGCCGGCACCCCCAAGACCAGCACTCCCAAGGCCGGCACCCCGAAGACCATCGGCCCCAAAGGCCGACAGCGCCAAAACCGGCACCTCCAAGGCCGGCACCTCCAAGACCGGCACCTCCAAGGCCAGCACCCCGAAGACTGTCGGCCCCAAAGGCCGACACCTCCAAGGCTAGCACCTCCAGGACCGGCACTCCCAAGGCCGGCACCCCGAAGACCGTCGGCCCCAAAGGCCGACAGCGCCAAAACCGGCACCTCCAAGGCCGGCACCTCCAGGACCGGCACCTCCAAGGCTGGCACCCTGAAGACCGTCAGCCCCAAAGGCCGACAGCTCCAAGACCGGCACCTCCAAGGCCAGCACCCCCAAGGCCGGCACCCCGAAGACCGTCGGCCCCAAAGGCCGACAGCGCCAAGATCGGCACCTCCAAGGCCGGCACCTCCAAGACCGGCACTCCCAAGGCTGGCACCCCCAAGACCATCAGCCCCAAAGTCGACAGCGCCAAGACCGGCACCTCCAAGGCCGGCACCTCCAAGACCGGCACCTCCAAGGCCGGCACCCCGAAGACCGTCGGCCACAAAGGCCGGCACCTCCAAGACCGGCACCTCCAAGACCGGCACCCCGAAGACCGTCGGCCCCAAAGGCCGACAGCGCCAAGACCGGCACCTCCAAGGCCGACACCTCCAAGACCGGCACCTCCAAGGCCGGCACCCGAAGACCGTCGGCCCCAAAGGCCGACAGCTCCAAGGCCGGCACCTCCAAGACCGGTACCTCCAAGGCCGGCACCTCCAAGACCGGCACCTCCAAGGCCGGCACCCCGAAGATCGTCGGCCCCAAAGGCCGATAGCTCCAAGACCGGCACCTCCAAGGCCGGCACCTCCCAGACCGACACCTCCAAGGCCGGCACTTCCAAGACCGGCACTCCCAAGGCCGGCACCCCGAAGACCGTCGGCCCCAAAGGCTGACAGCGCCAAGACCGGCACCTCCAAGGCCGGCACCTCCAAGACCGGCACCTCCAAGGCCGGCACCCCAAAGACCGAACCCTAAAGGCCGACAGCTCCAAGGCCGAGGACTCCAAGGCCGAGAGCTCCATGGCCGACAGCTCCATGGCCAACACCTCCAAGCTGCCAAGCTCCCTCGCCGTTAACAGTGCCATGCAAGTGAACAGAGCCTTGTACGTGAACAGTGCCATGCAAGTGAACAGAGCCTTGTACGTGAACAGTGCCATGCAAGCTCAATGTCACACGGTCCGGCGCACTCTGCCCATCTCGGTTTCGGCATCAGCCTTGGCGGCATAGGCCGACAAGCGTCCGCTTACTGCAAGGAATTTCACGTGGCTTTACCAGGATCACGAGCGGTCACCAAATAATATGAAACGGCAATTACTAAGGTCATGGACGGTTTCCAAAAAACTAAGAGGCGTACTTATGACATACGTTTAACAGTTAATACTCCCACCTATGAAGAACGGAAGATATTACTCGGCTGTTACCAGTGAAGGGTAAGAGGAACCCCCGAACAGGTATATAAAGACCCTAATCCCCTAACGGGAGGGGGAGGGAAAAAAACTCAATCTATACTTTCTCATCAAAAAACTATATTGTTCTACAAGTCACTAACTTGGGCGTCGGAGGGTCCCCACCGGAATCACCGGTCCGGGACTTTTCTTGCAGGCCCCAAACAGAAGACGGTGACCCTTCTACATCCTCGAAGGTCTGCAGAGATCTCAGCTCGCCCGATACTCATCAAAAGTGATTTGGCAGCAACAGATTGGCGCGCCAGGAAGGGGGCACTAGTTCTCCTTGTGACAGACTCCGATTCTGCGAAAGAGACGATGGTGACCACACGAGCATAGGAGGCTTCCACCAGCCAAGCCGCGGAGATCATTCTGCGGGCTGATCAAACGGAGGCCAACCTCCGTGTTCCGTCCCCTGCCTAGATGAGCCAGCCTGACCGGCTGGAGGTTCTATCTCACCAAGTTCAAAACCTAATGGCGGTGGTACGGGGATTGCAGGAACGCTACTTTGCAGCCGCACCTCAGCTCCCTCTGTCCGGCGAACGGGTGCGGGGAACGGTTCTATCCCATCAGGGCGGGACCCCGCCCGAGGCCTCCCATCACTTGCTTCGGGAGACTGTCGTCAAGATGCCTCAAAGCGACGACAGTATCTCTTCCGCTCGCCTTCGGGACCTCATCGCCGAGGAGCCTCAAAACGGTGACAGTCCCTTTCCCATCGCTCACCTCCTGAGCCCCATCCCCGAGAGGCCTCAGGGCGACGGCGGTCCCGTTCCCGTCATTCTGGTCGCTCCTATCGACTACAAGACGGATCCAGACGGGCACGTTCCTTACCTCGGCGGCCTGCCCCAGCTTCATCTTCTGATTCTTCTACAGACGACGCCCAGCGGAAGACTACCCGACGGCTCGACGAGTATTACCGACGGTTGGAGGAGCTTAGCCACCGGATCACCAATCCTCATGGAGCGGACTACGACCATCGCCCCCGCTTTCCCGGTAGATCATCGAGGAACCGATCCCACCCCATTTTTGTCTCCCACAACTGGATCCATATGACGGCACGACGGACCCATTGGACCACCTGGAGAGCTACAAGGTCTTTATGCGGGTCCAGGGAGCGACAGACTCCCTTCTATGTGTCACCTTTCCGGCCACCCTCCGAAAGGCGGCACGTGCATGGTATTCCCGTCTGCCACCACGCAGCATCGATTCATTCCGTCATCTCGAGCGAGCTTTCTTGGCCTACTTTAATGTGAGCCGGAAGATCCCACGAGTAGCGGATAGTCTATTTGCTGTCCAGCAGAGGAGCGGCGAGACCCTAAAAGACTTTGTTGCCCGGTTCAAGGACGCAGCGCTGGAGGTATATAATCTAGACGATTCCGTAGCCACCTTGGCATTAAAGCGGGGATTTCGTCCTTCTAGGTTCACCTATTCTCTAGACAAGAAGCCCTCGAGCTCTTATGCCAAACTTCTAAGCCGAGCACAAAAATACATCCGTGCGGACGAAGCAGATTCCTCCTGGAGGGAGGCTGATAAGAATCCTAGCAAGAAACCAATGCCCACCGAGCAGGCCGGAGCGCGACCTCGGAAGACTGAGCCCCCTCACCACCCAGACCGCCGGCTGCAGACGCTTATTCCTAAGGAGCAATTCACTCCTCTTATGGCTCCGATATCCACATCCTGCTGGAAATTGAGGAAGAACCTTACTTCAAGCGTCCGCTCCCCCTGAGGTTGGGGACCCCCGCAATAAAGAGCTCTACTGTCGGTATCATCGAGATTATGGTCACGACACCGAAGACTGCCGCCACCTGAAGAGGGCCATTGAAGAGCTTGTCCAGCAGGGTCACTTGGGCAAGTTTGTCTGAAGGGAAAACCCTCCTATTCTAGGCCCAGCGGTGCCTCCTACACTCCAGACCGGTGCAGACAATGCCCCTACGGAGAAGACCATAGCCATGATTGCCTGGGGGGCAGGCGGCAGTTCAAAGAGACAATGGGAGGGAGTAGACCCTGTAATTCCTCCCTTTGGAAAGGACTTAGATGGAGTAGTAGTGTCTCCAATCCCCGAACAGAGCTATACCACGAAGAGAACAACCCAAATCAACTGCGGGTTGATCTAGATCTAGTGGAAGAGTTGTAGAACCAGCACAACTTCGCATAGCGGCCTTCCACCAACGAGCAGCCAGATACTACAATGCTCGAATACGGCTCAAGACATTCCGCCCGGGAGACCTCGTTCTGAGACGAGCTGAAGTATCAAAGCCGACGGAAGGAGGCAAGCTGGCACCGAGATGGGAAGGACCGCACCACATCAAAGAAATTCTTCACCACGGGGCATACAGAGTTGAAGAACTAGACGGAAAATCACTCCCACGCACTTGGAACGCTGACAACTTACGCCGGAATTATCAGTAATATGCTACTTTCGTTAATTTGAACCCGCTTGACAGATAGCTCTTCAAAGTCTTTTCATTGCTTCCTCGAATGGTCGTTCTGTTCAACAAAGACTGACCTTCACGTCGGCACTGAAGACCGACCTCCGTGTCGGCACCAAAGACCGACTCCGCATCGGCACTCAAGACCGGCTCCGCGTCGGCACCAAAGACCGGCTACGCGTTGGTGCTCAAGATCGGCTCCGCGTCGGCACCAAAGATCGGCTCCGCGTCGGCAACAAAAACTGGCTCTGCGTCGGTACCAAAGATCGGCCTCCGTGTCGGCAACTAAAGACCGGCTCCGCGTCGGCACCAAAGACCGGCTCCGCGTCGGCAACAAAGACCGGCTCCGCGTCGGCACCAAAGACCGGCCTCCGCTTCGGCACAAAGACCGGCCTCCGCGTCGGCACAGAAGACCAACCTTCGCGTCGGCAACTAAAGACCGGCCTCCGCTTCGGCATAAAGACCGGCCTCCGCGTCAGCACGGAAGACCAACCTTCGCATCGGCAACAAAAACCGACTCCGCGTCGGCACTCCAAGACCGGCTCCATGTCGGCACCCTCAAGCTCAATACCTACGGATTCTAACCAACAGAGTTTCCTAGGGGGCAGATCAACCCTGCAGAAGGAGACCAATTCCTTTAAAGAAAAAGGCACCTGAGCCTGGCCCAAGAACCCTCTAGTCACCCTCCGGGGTTCGAAAGGTTCTCGACGGCCTCAACTTTGCCTCAACGGCTAACTGACGAGCATCCCACCAAAAAAGTTAGCGTACGCTGCTTCTAGTGGCAGGCGTGAGGTAATCAATTTGCCACCAAAAAATTTTAAAGTTCTACACTCCTTTCGCTTAGCTGATACAGGGCACGTAAGCTCAAGGAGTGTGGGGGGCATTTGATGGAGCCAGTTGACCCCATGGAGAATAAAAAAATTTTTGGACGGCTCCATGATCGACAGCCCCAAGACAGTCGGCCCCAAAGACCGGCACCTCCAAGGCCGGCACCTCAAAGACTGTCGGCCCCAAAGGCCGATAGCTCCAGGACCGGCAACTCCGAGACCGGCACCTCCAAGGCCGGTACCTCGAAGACAGTCAGCCCCAAAGGCCAACACCTCCAAGGCCGGCACCTCGAAGACCGTCAGCCCCAAAGGCCGATAGCTCCAAGACCGGCACCTCCAAGGTCGGCACCTCCAAGATCGGCACCTCCAAGGCCGGCACCTCGAAGACCGTCGGCCCCAAAGGCCGACAGCTCCAAGACCGGCACCTCCAAGGTCGGCACCCCCAAGACCGGCACTCCCAAGGCCGGCACCCCGAAGACCGTCGGCCCCAAAGGCCGATAGCGCTAAGACCGGCACCTCCAAGGCCGGCACCTCCAAGACCGGCACCTCCAAGGCCGGCACCCTGAAGACCGTCGGCCCCAAAGGCCGACACCTCCAAGGCCGGCACCTCCAAGATCGGCACCTCCAAGGCCGGCACCTCCAAGACCGGCACTCCCAAGGCCGGCACCCCGAAGACCGTCGGCCCCAAAGGCCGACAGCGCCAAGACCGGCACCTCCAAGGCCGGCACCTCCAAGACCGGCACCTCCAAGGCTGGCACCCCGAAGACCGTCGGCCCAAAAGGCCGACAGCTCCAAGACCGGCACCTCCAAGGCCGGCACCTCCAAGACCGGCACCCCCAAGGCCGGTACCCCGAAGACCGTCGGCCCCAAAGGCCGATAGCGCTAAGACCGGCACCTCCAAGGCCGGCATCTCCAAGACTGGCACCTCCAAGGCCGGCACCCCGAAGACCATCGGCCCCAAAGGCCGACATCACCAAGACCGGCACCTCCAAGGCCGGCACCTCCAAGACTGGCACCTCCAAGGCCGGCACCCCGAAGACCGTCGGCCCCAAAGGCCGACACCTCCAAGGCCAGCACCTCCAAGACCGGCACCTCCAAGGCCGGCACCCCGAAGACCGTCGGCCCCAAAGGCCGACAGCTCCAAGACCGGCACCTTCAAGGCCGGCACCTCCAAGATCGGCACCTCTAAGGCCGGCACTTCCAAGACCGGCACTCCCAAGGCCGGCACCCCGAAGACCATCGGCCCCAAAGGCCGACAGCGCAAAGACCGGCACCTCCAAGGCCGGCACCTCCAAGACCGGCACCTCCAAGGCCGGCACCCCGAAGACCGAACCCCAAAGGCCAACAGCTCCAAGGCCGAGGGCTCCAAGGCCGAGAGCTCTACGGCCGACAGCTCCATGGCCAACACCTCCAAGCTGCCAAGCTCCCTCGCCGTTAACAGTGCCATGCAAGTGAACAGAGTATTGTACGTGAACAGTGTCATGCAAGTGAACATAGCCTTGTACGTGAACAGTGCCATGCAAGCTCAATGTCACACGGTCCGGCGCACTCCGCCCGTCTCGGTTTCAGCGTTAGCCTTGCCGGCATAGGCCGACAAGCGTCCGCTTACTGCAAGGAATTCCACGTGGCTTTACCAGGATCACGGGCGGTCACCAAATAATATGAACCGGCAATTACTAAGGTCACAGACGGTTTCCAAAAAACTAAGAGGCATACTTATGACATACGTTTAACAGTTAATACTCCCACCTACGAATAACGGAAGATATTACTCGGCTGTTACCAGTGAAGGGTAAGAGGGACCCCGAACAGGTATATAAAGACCCCAATCCCCCAACGGAAGGGGGGGAAAAAACTCAATCTCTACTTTCTCATCAAAAAACTATACTGTTCTATAAGTCACTAACTTGGACGTCAGAGGGTCCCCACTGAAATCATCGGTCCGAAACTTTTCTTGCAGGCCCCAGACAGAAGACGGTGATCCTTCTACATCCTCGAAGGTCTGCAGAGATCTCAGCTCGCTCGGCACTCATCAAAAGTGATTTGGCAGCAACAGCTAACAAAGATACATCATAGATAGTTGTTGCAGCCTCTTTGATTAAGAGGAGGTTCTGCGTTCAAATCTTGGGATTCTTCCTTTATTATTTCTGTGAAATGTTTAGCTGTGATACCATTGTCATTCTTCCAAATCAAAGAGCCAGATGCGAACTTAGCATATGGCACCTTGGCTGCATGTGGTGGGGTTACCACTATATTAAGTTAATGGGAAAAATTAAATATATTGATGGGTGAAATTTTCCAAGCCATGACTTTTGAATCTAGATTTGCAATATCAACTTATATCTTTTAAATACAAGAGTGGGGTAATTACCAATTTCCTTGCTTGCACCAGCCCACCAGCTAGACATGAAACCATTTTCTCCCTGATAACAGATAAAATATAAAAGAAAATGGGAGGAAGAAAAGGTCAAGACTAGAACATCCCTGGTCTGCGGTGGGTAAGCCTTCCAAAACTTTAGGCAAGTACTTTTAGTATATAAAATAGGGATTCTGTTTTCATTTGCATGTATACCTAGAAAGCATGTATGCGTGCTGAGTTTTCACTGTCATTTGACACTGCAGCGATTTTTAGAGTGCCCCAATATCTTCGAGGTCTACGAAGAATATCACGATAGACTTTTACTCATTTAACATGATATACTCTTTAGAAGCCCATTCGTTTAGTAATAGGAAATGTCTTTGTGCACGTTGCTCAGTGTAAAATGCATGCATTGTGTGATGATTGATCATGCATGTTCAAAAAAATTTTATTCTTTTTATATTGCACATGCTGTCACACGCATGTACACAGTGCCCAAGAATTTTTCTTAGTAATAAAGGAATATAAGTTAGAATAAGGATGATATTTGGCATTTTGCTCTGGTGCTTTAAGGTTTGTGCATTCGTGGCTCCGGCGCTCTCTGTTAGGGTGTGCTTTAAGATTAGTGTTCTGCGATCGTCCTGTGCTTGATCTCCGGTGTGTCTGACTGTTTCTGGTGATCCTTCCCTCGGGCTGGTCGCCGTGCTCAGTATTTCTGCTCCAATGGCTGCGATTGGAGATTCTGCCATCCCGAAGGCGTGGAATAGGGGCCAGGCGTCTGGATTTGTCTGGGTTTCATCCTCTCCATCGCTGGTCGAGGTGGTTGAGTTGGAAGGCCGCTTCCTGGAGGTCATTCGTATCCCTCTTTCAATGTTGGAGGAGACCAGTATTTGCTGGAGGGAGAAGGCCGTCCTGGTCCGTACTTTCCAGCGCTGGATTCCCCCTGATGCCTTCATCAGAGAGTTCCGGCAAGTGGGGGTTTCTGGTGACATCCAGCCTTTGAGCCTTGCTCATCGCTGCCATATATTCCGATTCGATGAGCTTGGGGCTAAGGAAATGGTGGTTGGCCGTCCGTGGGTGATCAACGGACAGCCTGTTGCAGTTGAAGAATGGCGGCCGAAGTTTGTTCCTGCTCTGAACGCGGTGTCATCTGCCTCCTCTGGGTCTGGCTGCCATCACTCCCTGTTGAATTTTGGAATGAAGAAGTCCTGAGTGATATCATGAAACCAGCGGGAGAGTTTATGTTCGTTGACTCTGCTACCCGTTTGGTTTCCAGGGGAGGATTTGCCAGAGTTTGTGTGAGAGTAGATCTCCAGCGTCCTCTCCGGCCGGGTGTCCGAATCCAGGGATCGGGCCCCCCCTTTTGGCACAGATCCAATTTGAGCACTTGGAAGGTATATGCCCTTACTGCGGATCAATCCATCTCACTGGCCCCTGTTCCCTGTCTCCCCGTCTCCTGAGTCTCAGAAGTCTTCAGTCGCGCCTTGTTTTGGGCCGTGGATGTCGGCCACTCGCCGTCGACACCCTTCGGGCCAGGATCAGAGGGTCGCTCCTAGGTCTCCTGGGGCTTCCCAAGCTGATCCTGTGCCTCCCTCTTCTGTTGCTCTGAAGCCGGATCAGGTGGTTGCGGGATGGATCTCCCCTGCTAAGGTGGCTCACCGGAGACCTCTGAAGGCTGGTAAGCCTTCTGCTAGTGTGGTGTCAGCTTCTGGTCTCGCTCCGATCAGATTGGAGTTGGAGCCTGGACTTTCCAAAGAAGGCATCAGTGATGTTAGGAGCGTGCCGGTTGAGGGTGATCGTGCCGGTTCCAACAGTGCAGTGGAGGCAGATAAGAATGAAGTTCAGATGGCTAATTCTGAACTCCAGCTTGCTGTGATCCCGAAGGTGATATCTAATAACCCATTTTCCCTTCTGGGGGAGGATAATTGGAAAGGTACGCTCTCAGCCCGGTCGAATGCCAATTCGGGTCCTTTTAAGCGTGCCAGACCGATTGAGTTCCACCCATTGAGAATGTCTTTCAAAAATGAAAATAGGAAAGGAAAAGGCATTGCTTCTATGGCTAAAGGGCCAAAGATGAAGTCTAATCTATCTGCTACACTGAACCCTGCTCAGGCTCCTACTGATGGTGTTAGTAGGTCTGATAAGGAAACCTCTGGTCGGGAGTCAGGCTGTATTGGGAATGGGGGCCAGTCTTCAAAGGATGTCAATCGAAAACATGATGCGGTCCTATCCTCTCTCAAATTAGCAATCCAGGGTCAGTTGAAGGACTCTACCCTAGGGGTGGCAATTTTTGACACGACACGATAACTCAATACGAACACGACACGAATTATATGGGTTTGTGTTGACTATTTTTTGGTACAAACCCATGTATGACACGACCCGCCAACACGAATTTAAATGGGTCGTGTTCGGGTTCAACCGCTTAACCCGAATTGACCCAAATTGACCCGTGTATTTAATCGGGTTGACACGAACCCGTCTGACCTGTTTTGACCCGAACCGTCACCCGCTTCGCCCGCACGTACGCCGCCATGATCCGTCCGTCACCGCTACCCGAGGCCTCTA